>JAYMTC010000216.1:0-13685 GCA_036897605.1 Melianthus villosus
ATGGTCATCGGATTATTTAGATTTGAAGAACGATTTGGATGACGTAGATGGGGGTTTTACCCTCAATTCGCGTCGTCCTAATGCCCACGGAGGGCTTCATTCGCGCCACAATTCGTCTTCTCTTCAACCTTTATCGAATCGGAACCAGAAGTTTTCTGGTCGCATTCGCGCTTCACCATTAGAGGTATGCCTTCTTCAAATTCAATCGGGATTTTTTAGAAAATAGAAAGATGCATATGACCGTTCTTAACTTAATCGAATAGGTTATGTTGTTATCAAAACCAATTTCACAATTTGATTGACAGTCTTAGATTTTTTTTCAGGAGTGGGAGGGGAGGTGGAATTCCATGCCCAACTCAGTGACTACTGAAATTCGTGCAAGTGTTAGAGAGGGGACCATTGGTAAAACAAAGACTACAGAGAAAGCTGACCGTGCCACTGTTGAGCAGGTGAAGAACATTATCTATATACATTTTCTTGTTAGTGTTTTTTTTAAATTAATTAAGAATTTTCAACTCGATTGAGGTTGTATTTTTGCTATACTGCATACATTGGAAGATGATTGTTGCTCAAGTTTCTGCAAAAAAAACTCTTTTAAACTTAATTGGGTTGATAAGATAATTGATTCTAATTGTTCTGCAGGCTATAGATCCAAGAACTCGTATGGTTCTTTACAAAATGTTGAATCGAGGTGTATTTAATGATATAAATGGCTGCATTTCTACTGGAAAAGAGGTAAGTAAAGATTGTTGGTTTATCCTTGTATGAGTTTTGGTGGTGGTAACCATAACACTCTTGGTTTAGAATACAATTCTAAACAACCTTTTGTTTTTCCTTGAAAAATTCTTGTTAAGAAGCTTTGTGTCCTCGTGATTTTGTAGTTTGCTTTTTCTTTGTTATTGTTTTACAGGCAAATGTTTATCACGCGAAAAAAGATGATGGCCAGGAATTTGCTATCAAAATATACAAAACTTCTGTTTTGGTTTTTAAGTAAGTTTCATGATTGATTCATGTTATAAGTCATGGTGTATGAATATTACCTATAATTGAAACTCATGTATTATTTACACTTTAGGAATTCTGTTTGGGTGTAATGTAATATGCAAGATTCCTTGATAACATGAGTTCGGAGTAATGACTGGAGTGTAACATCTCTTAAAGTTCCTCATTCTCCAGGATCTTTATTGCATTTGAATGTATGGACAAGGAAATGTGAATATTATGCTGACATTATTGTTGCCCCAATTCCCGTTCCGCCCACTTTGGGGTTTTCTGCCACCAGGATAACATTTGTAGTCTTATAAAATCCTATAACTCTCGGGTTATGAATTTATTATCTTATTCTGTGAGAGTGATAATATTACTGCTTTGGGCAATCAGTATGACAGTTGGAGCTACCAGTGCTTCATGCTGGTTCTTAGATTGATTTCCGTATCATTGTTATGAACTGTTTATGGTGTTCTATCGTACTCTCAATATATATTTTTTGTTATCTTTACCGAATCTCTTGCAACTGGGTTCCATGTTTCAATGACTGCTATGCTGGTATTTTATAGTATGATTTGACCTCATTCCAAACAACTTCAGGGACCGAGATCGCTACGTAAAAGGTGACTTCCGTTTCAGACATGGGTACTGTAGGCACAACCCCAGGAAAATGGTAAAAACATGGGCTGAGAAAGAAATGAGGAATCTTATTAGGTGAGGTCGCCATTAAATTTGCCTGTTGAACACAATGTTGTTTTATGATGTCCATAAAATATGCTGAACCATTTCATACCCATTCAGGAGTTCAATCATAAACTTGATGTTATTCTATTGGAACTTGTGATATGATACTGCGTTGGTGTCTGTGCGTTTCAGGCTAAAGGCAGCTGGAATCAGATGCCCTGCACCACTTCTTTTGAGACTTCATGTTCTGGTCATGGAGTTCATAGGTACTGAGTCTCCTGTTCTTCTTCGTCTAGTGGGGAGACAATGAGCCTATATTTGTCCCGTGTTCTTACATCTTGATCTTATGATATCATTTGTGGTCAAATCTTTTGGTTGCTCAGAATTCACTCTCATAAATGTAGCTTTTGCATGTGCGCCACAGTTACATTATCTTAAAATTATATTAGTCAAAGAAATGAATTTATTCAATTACCCTCTTTCATAAGAAGATTTTCTTGCCTGTACCAGTAATGTTGGAAACTTAGGATTTACCCTTCGCTTTTCCTCGTGAATTTGTTTCTACTTTTTTTTTATCATACACTGTTTTTGTCTATAAGTATATGGTAATGTTGAACTTCCTTGTTATTTACCAGTATAATAGAAATAAATATATTTAGAAAAAAATCTAAATATTTCCTTTTGTGAAACATCCAATGAAGAATTTACATATCTCGTGTCTAATTTTTTTTTGGATATTATTCCTTGTAGGGAAAGCTGGTTATGCTGCTCCTCGTCTTAAGGATGCTTGTTTATCTCTAGACAAGTTACGTGAATGTTATTTAGAGGTAAATCCAGATCATTGTTGTTCGATTGATGTTATTAAATATCATAATTTTTTTAGGATTCTAGTAAACACTTTATGAACACCCTAGTTATTACAATAATTTTTGTTTTACATGCAGTTGTTATTATACCTTCTTTGATACTAGCAAAACTCAATCTATTTGTATTTCTTTTTCAATTAACACATGCAATGATCCCTTATTCTTTCACTGTCAGATAATTATTGGAATGCGAACTCTATATCAGAAGTGCAAACTGGTTCATGGGGACCTTAGTGAGTATAACATACTTTACTATGAGGTGAGCTTCAAATGTTTCTGTTTGAATAAATTACATGGGCATGACTTGTCTTATGTCATAGTTAAAGGAGATCAAGGTATCTCTGGGGAGGAGTATTATGGCTTCATACACTGCTAGAAAAAAATTCCATTTTTATATATTTTACTTTAGACATCTTATTGGCATTTCACATCGTCCTTGTCAGGGTCACTTGTATATAATTGATGTCTCGCAAGCAGTTGATCTTGACCACCCGCACGCACTGGAGTTCCTTCTGGAAGATTGTATTCATGTTTCTGTGAGTGTTTTTCAGAGGAACACATTCACGTGGTTCTATTTTTTTTCCTGAGAGAAGCCATATGTGCGCATGTGACACTATAGTTACTTGAAAATTGATTTGTGCAGGGCTATTTTAAGAAACATGGTGTAGCTGTCATGTTTATTCGGGAACTCTTTGACTTCATAGTCGATCCATCTATTACTGATGATTCCATGGATAGTTACTTGGAAGAGGTGTAGTACCTTATGCTGGCAAATGTTTGTAGTTTTCGGGTGAATCTCTAGTTTTGACCAATTCTAATATATTTTAGGTTCAACAAAAAATCGTGACAAGAGATGTGTCTGCAGAAGACGAAATTGCAGATGCAGTGTTTGTGCAGGTACCTTTTTCTCCTTGTAACTAGGTTTTCTGATTTTTTTAAAAGATAAAATAATTTTCTTCTAATTTCTCCTTGTAATCTTATTCAAGCTTTGTAAGTCGGCAACTGGACATGGGTTCTGATTTTTTTCAAAAGATAAAATAATTTTCTTCTAATTTTCTCCTTCTAATTGCAAATATGATCCTTAAACTTAGGGTGCATTGCACATATAGTCCTTAAAGTTAACAACTATTTATTTTAATTCTCGAACTTGTAATTTTTCTCAAATTACAAAAATGACAATTAATTTAATTTGTTATTTATTTGTACTATTAAATGAAGCGTATAATATAAAAAAATGAACTTTTTATATTTAAAGAGTACATTTAAATATAAAAAGATCAATTTTTTTTTCTATTATACCATTCATTTAACACTAAAGTTAACCGTCGAGAGAATATTTATAACATTTAATTTTAAAAGTCCATTTAAATATAAAAAAGTTATTTTTTATATTATACCATTCACTTAATACTAAAAATAAAAAACAAGTTAAGTTGACTGATATTTTTTAATTTGAGGACCAAAAAAACATACAAATACAAGTTCAAGGGTTGAAACGAGCAGTCCTTAAATTTAAGTACTATACGTGCAATATGCAATTAACCCCAACTTTTATCACAAAACTAAACAATTGCATCAAGATTTACATCATGCTCAGAAATTCATGACAAGTGGTAGAAAATGCTAGTTTTTGCATTACTGAGATTACATCCAATAAACGGATAGTGGGGTTTTGAATGTTTTGAGAGAAAAAGAAGGTAAGAAAGTAAATTGTTTCCTTGATCTGCCTCAAAAGCTATGCTTTGTTCTCTTTTCAGTCTTATATTCCGAAGACATTAGAACATGTGAAAAATGTGGAGGAGGATGTACAACGAATAACCAGTGGAAAAGACACAGAAGACATATACTATCAAACCATTACAGGGCTTAAGCAAGCACTTGCCAAAGTGCAACCTTCTGAAGCCCAAGAACCTCAGGAGTCTGAAAATGCCATACTGGAGTTCTCAATCAATCCAGATGGTAGTGTTGCTAAGAATGACATGGAGTCTGGAACAGATGATGATGATGATGCCAGTGACTCAGAAGGGAGTGAGTTTTCCATCGGAACTGAGGCACAGACTCCTGTTGACAAGAAAGTTGCCAGAAAAGAGAACAAGAAGAAAGTCAAAGAAGAGAAGAGGGAGGGCAGGAAGAATAAAGTGCCCAAGGCTGTCAAGAAGAGAAAGAAAAAGTTAGCCAAAGCTCAAAAGACTAGGTAGGCAGTGCCTACTACAGTGTGAGTTTATGCGGGAGCCATGTTTTAATCTTAAATAGAGGACACAGTTTTGATTCATAGGCATTTAGTTGTATTTTTTTAATCTCCACTGTTGTTTCTTTTAGGGGTGATAGATTTATTTATTATGTTAAAAATGGGAAGAACTATTGAAATTGGTCAACAAGAATCTGTTGGAAGTTTGATTATGTGTGGTATTATCTCTTTGAGAAATGATGATCGTGTATTAGTTATATGGACTTACGCCTATTGTTTCTCTAGTTTCTTCGTACTCAGGAGAATCTATTTGATATTTTGGATTTTATCCTTTTGTTCCTATTAGCTCCCCGATGAGAACTGCAAACCACCCTCTCATTCATGGCTGCAGAAAGAACCCCCAGTTTTTGGTGGGGGGAATTGGGAGGGAACTTTAGCTCGATCACTACAATACAAAAGGGAGGTAATTACCGGCACGAATACAGTCACGACATTCGAGTTAGGGTTTAATATATAAAATAAATTTGAATTATAAAATGGTTTGCACAAAAATAATCCTGTCAAATTGGATGGATTTGTTAAACACAATGAAGAATATTTATTTTGTATTTAAAAATTATGAATATATATTTTAAATTGATTTCTATTTTAAACTACATAACTAAGTTAAATAATAAAATAATAATTAACGAAAATAATATATTAATAAATAAGTTTGAATTCAGTTTCTAAAAATATAAAGTCCTGCGATTTCGACACCTCTAACACAAGAAACATTTAATGTTTTCGATTTTGTGTCCGAGTACCATTAAAAATAACATATAAATCACAACACGACATGCCGTTTTATGATTATCGCCTGCCCAAAGTACACAAAAAACACACGCCTTCCCCAAATTCGACTAAAAAATAAAATCTTCAGGCTCGAGTAACAGTGTCCATGTCTACGGAGCAAACCCAAGAAGAAGAGCAGCCACTGGGATCACCTGATAAAACCCCCAACATTCAGCAGAGTGATCAGTCTGAAGAATGGGAGATCATGGCCCGAGCCTGGCTCGCAGCTTTTCCCGAGGCGAAGGCCGTATCCACAAGCCAGGTCGAGGTCTGGATCGACTCCAATCGTGACTCTATTCCAAGCGATCTCAGATCAATGCCTCGATCTGATCTTGTTGACAGGCTTTTTTCGATCCAGAGTTACTTAAGACCTCCCAGTAACCCCACTCAGGTACTTTGGACCAATTTTGTTGTATGATTTATGTTTTGATTTTCTCTGTTTGCTTGTTTGATTGATGGCTTGAGATAGATGTTCAACTATTGACTAGGTTCAATTGTGTTTTGTTTTCTGTTTAGAGCTGCATTTGTTTAATTACAAGGCATGAAAGTACAGTGGGAATGTCAATTATGTAATTCCTGGCTTGAGATAGATTTTCAAGAGTTACATTGATCACTCTTTGGTTTCTGTTTCGGAAGTGATTTCCCTGCTAAACTGCAATATTTCCACTGTTTAAAGCAAATGCTGTGAGCATGTCAATTAAGTAATGCCTGGGGTTAGGTGATTAATGGTGCTGTGCATAAGCTGATCTTTTATTTGCAGCTTATACTGTTTCTTGGATGTTTTTAACCAAACTGAATTGAAAATCTCTGTTACTCAAGTTCCATACTTGACGTTATGAGGCAGTACTCTGTCGTAAGAATAGTACTAGCAAGATGATTGATTCTGGTAAAACTAGAATCTGTAGTGATTAGTGATATCGAAAATAACAGTAGCCCATTATTTTTCCTTCTTAAAGCAAGACAGTACAGTGGGAATATCTATTTAGTAGTACCTGCTGAAGTGATTTATAGAAGCTATAGTAGGTGGAACGAATCCTTCATTATAATAGTGCAAGCAAGATAACACTAGTAAAAGTGAAAAATGGTGTTAAGAATTAAAATTGATGAAGAAATGTGTTGAGGTGGAAGACTGGTGAGATAAAGTTAAAAAGGAAAAAGTAGTAGGTTACAAGTGCATTTCAATGCACGTGAGGTAATAATAGGTCTTCAATTGACATGTTTTCTTGTTCAGTTGAAGTTGTAGGGTATCAAGGAAATTGGGAGAGGCACAGGACAAGAGTAACTGCTGGTTAATGTTGTACAAAACCGAGTAATAATGACCAAGGTCAGGAATGAAAACTTTGACTTTGCCTGGCCAATATATATCATGTTGTCTGGTCTGTTACAAAATAGAGGTTGATGCAATATAATTAATTGTGTAATTACTTTCTTCCTTTTATATTATAAAATACTATGTCTATGCTTTTTTTTTTTATGACTTTTGCTAATATGATCAGTACCTCAACGTAAGGTTTTAACTTCTTTTTGAAAATTTTGTTGTATAATATATTTCCGATTTTACTTTTGCAGGAGAATGATGCATATTTGGTTGATCTACATCCTGCTAGATTTCAACGTACTGATCAATGGATGCCAGTTTATTCCTGGCTGGAATCTTTGAAAAGCGACGAGCCTGTGAAGTCTAAAGATATTTCTGACTGGTTGAATGAGAACCCGCACATCAATGAACAGTTGTGCTCTAGACATTCTCGTTATCATCTGATGCATTATATAAAAAAGTGCCACTTAAAGATACTAAAGAGGAAAGAAAAGAAGAAGGTACATAAAATTTTCTCATCTTCCCTCTTCCAATAGTAAGTTTATCTCATAGTTCAGTAATATTTATTAATATTTATTATGACCTCGGAAGAATCTCTAAAACGTCACCTTGTGATAGTATACGAGGAAAATTTTGATTTTCACTAACTTTGACATTGTGATTGTCGTTGATCATATATTACATTTTATAGTTTAATGTATCACATACACCAGTTGGTGTTTCGCTCATTATTTTATATATAAAAACTATATAATGGTGTTCTGTACCTCAGCAGGGTCTGCTGCAGCCTAGTAAAGCAACTTGTCTAAATGTTCAGAATGCTTTGGCGATGACATCAACTGCAGTTGTTCCATGTATGGATAATTTATTCTATTATTTTATTTTCAAACATATTGAATTTTCGTCAGTTCTCATTACTTTTCAAAACACAATGGACATGTTAAGTTGGCACTACAGGAAACATTGAGCTTCATTAAAAACTTCAACAAAGAAGGGAATCAGTCTTTTTGAAACTTTAAGGATAATGTGCGCTATGAATGGAAGTTATATAATGTTGCTCTATATTAAAATAAATTGTTATAATTTATCTTCATAGTTTATAGCTTTGTCATTCTTATTTTCGGGCCCATCCCATTGATCTCTCTCACAGACAATCCGTTAAGCAATGTGCCAAAAGACAGTGACATCTACTTGGCAAAACGGAGTGAAGCTCTTCACAAATATGAGATGTAAGTTATTACCCATTGTACATACTATTTATGTTTTTTTTTGTTTTTGTTTGTCTCATCGTGTTTGTAAGTCCTATTCATTTTGACCTTTTCAGTTTAGTGAAGTTGGAAAAGCAGCTTGCCGCACACCTTACCAGTAGACAAGATGGAGGCAAGTGATGAAATCTTGGTGTAGCGTGGTCTTTTTAGGCGAATATGTAGAACAGTATTAGGATGCTAGTAATTTTGTCCTTCCGGGTTTGCTATGTATTAATGGGTGAAACACATTTCTGTCCAACATGCCTCTAATTCCAAGAGGTTTGTGATTTTCACATGTAAGCAGTCAATTGGTTTAGTTTGATGCCATAAAATTGAGCAAGAATCTGAAATTTTATTCATTTTATCCGTATCTATTATCTATCATGTATTCAGGTGTGATTGTTTAGGACCTAGACTCGGCGGTTATTTCTGTTCATGTTTTACCATTTCTAACCCAAATGATGATTCTGTGCTATTGCTTCAGGCATATCTTAAATGGCACTATCTTCTAATATTTTTTTTTGAGAAGATGATAATCATGTTTAAATTTGTTGGTATAAATAATAAATAAAAATTGGAGCCTCACATTCTAATTATGAACCCTCCTTTTTAACCCCCGTGATAGAACTCATATGAATAAAAGATACCTAACCATGGAGTTGGTCCGAGCTTTATCTGAGAAGCCTATCTTCCTCAACTTGATCATGTATAGCAAACTGAGTTTTACAGTTCTTCCTAATAATTGTTGGAAGTTACAATGAAAAAAGAAAGTTTGAATATTCTTTTTTAAGGAGAATATTCTAAAAAAATAAAGGAAATTATTTTATGGTTGACTTTTTAATAAAGTTACATACTTTTAATAAAATTTTAAGTGCTTATTTAACATTTTATTTGAATTTAAAATTTTACTTTTTTTTTTAAATATAATAAAAATTTCAATACAGAAGAACTCTTCAAACCCAATTTCAATATCCAGACAAGTTAATTTGCCAAATTAATACCTAATAATGTCTACTATCCCCAATTAGATAATATTAACACATAATTTTTATTGTAATTTAAATTTAAATAATATATAATGATAAGAACAGATAAACACAAACAACTTACAATCACAAGCGCTTAATTGAACCCACTCCTCTCTCTTTTTATTGTTCTCTCCGAAAGCCATAGAGAGGAGGTTGGTTTCTTTGATAATTTTCGCCTTCTCTTTTTATCTTAGACTAGAAAAGAGAAAAAATAAAGGACTCGAATTGAATCAGTATTTCTATAGATGGCAAATTTTGTTCAGTTATAGGGTTTAAAGATCCACTTCTTTGTTTTTCTGGGAATGAGATTAGCTATGGCAGAGGGGGTTTTATCCAGAAAAATAACGATAGTGTTGGTCTTGTGTTTGATGAACTTCAACTTTGGTTTTGGTCACATTGATGAATTTGAGGACCACCCTTTGTCCAAGATTGCCATTTACAGGATCACTCTTGCCCTACGCGACTCTGCTTCTGTCAATGCACATCCGCTCGTTCTCGGCCTCAAGGTAATCGTCGTTTCATTTGCACACATTACAGAGCCTAGTTTTAGTAGCTTTTGTTCAAGTTTAGCTTCAGATTGGATAGTTCATATACATGTTGGATGATTGTTAGAGACTTTTATAGTGCTTGCTTTGTTGATTACTTGTGTGATTGACAAACAGGTGATAAAAAACCATACGATTTAAGACTAACTTGATAAAATAAACTGTTGCTTTTATGTTTTTTACCCTGTTTACTTTTCACAGCTAGTTAGAATTCTCACCCTGTTATTCTTCGCTATCCATGATGTGCAGAGTTCTTACTGTTACGTAAAAAAATATGTTTCAGGCTTCATTTTCTTTGTATAATTATTCTTTGATTCATCTGTGTTGTTCAAAGACAACTTAATGGTTTTTTTCTATAAATATTATATTGTTGTCTCCGTAAGTGGATGATGAATTCATAATAATGAGAGTTTCTTCCTCGAGTTTGGATTAGATGGTTAAGTTTTACAATTTTGTGGCTTGCCTTAGCAAAATTGATGTTGTGTGCATTGACTTGTGTGATTGCTAACAGGGGGAAGATATTCAATGGGTAACTGTGGATCTCGAGTACTTGGAACCTTCTATTAATGATTGGGTTGGAGTTTTCTCTCCCGCAAAATTCAAGTAATGCACATTTTTTTTTTTCATCTCTGTCAGCTCTTTCAGTTTATTTGAAATTCAAAATCAGATTGAATGGAGCACAATTTAACATATTGGGTTTTGCAATAAATGAAGTCCGGCTTTATATATTCTCTAGAATTGTAAAGTTAGAGGACAAACCTGTACCTAGATTATTGCATAGTTCAGGAAAATCGTGCATCTTTTGTTGCGTTTAATAGCTAAATATTGTGTAACAATGTATCAGTGCGACAACCTGTCCACCAGTAAATGATTCAAAAGAACAGACACCGTATATATGTTCAGCCCCGATAAAGGTCAGTATCCCACATTGGTGTCAGGATTCACAGAAATCAAGCCCATCTGATTCTAACATACGTGATATTGACATCTCTGTTCCAGTACAAGTATGCGAACCACTCTAATTCAAATTATACGACAACAGGCAAAGCTTCTTTGAAGTTTCTGTTGATCAATCAGCGGGAAGATTTCTCCTTTGCATTATTTACTGGCGGGTTGTCAACTGTGAGTCCATGCCTCTTTGTACTGTTTTAATAGTTTGCTGATAGTGTTCACATTCTCATTGTTGGAAAGTTTATTGAGTTTATGTTTCTTCTCACTTTTGCCATTGAGAAGGGAATATCCAAAAGGTTATGCGTATTCTGTAAAAATCAATGTAGATTCAGATGCCAATTAATGTGTCATCTGCACTAATCATTTACATTTACTTGATAATTGCAGCCAAAATTAGTCGCCGTTTCAAATTTCATTTCATTTTCAAATCCTAAAGTGCCATTGTATCCGCGCCTTGCTCAGGGGAAGTCTTGGAATGAAGTAAGTTTTTATATTGATTTATTTCTCTTTATATAATATTTAGTGGATATGCTTCTCTAGGTGATTAGATTACTTAAATAAATATTAATAAAGATAAATATAAATGTTGTAAAGTGGAGCTTCAGTGCGTAAAGCTGTTTTCTTAAAATGGTCTTATGCTATCATGACGTTTTTAGCCCTGAGCATTCCATAAAATAAAAAAGCTTCAGATAAACATTGTCGCCTATAGTAAGCCAAATCTATCATTAGGGAAGTCTTTTGGGAGAAGTTTTATGTTACACGAATTATACTTCACTTTTTATCAATTGTGTTAGTGGTTTCTTCAAAGAGTGGTTAATTTTCTTGTAGGATTCTTAGTGGTTATATCCATTCATATATTTGTTACTAGGTCGATGCTTTATTTTTTTATTGTTTGGGTTGAGCAGAGGGTAGTGTTCATGATTTGTTTGATGTCGTATAGATGACAATAACCTGGACAAGTGGATATGACATAAGTGAAGCCATTCCTTTGGTTGAGTGGGGTCTGAAAAGGGATATTCATATTCGATCCCCTGCTGGAACATTGACTTTTGAGAAGAACAGCATGTGTGGTATGGTATATATATTCATGCATTCATGATTACACCACAGTGTATGCATATTCATGGAATTTGTTAAGCTGCTCTGTATCAATCTAATCAACAATGTTTAGCTAAAGAAATAATTAACAATATAATTATCCAACTAAAATGATTATTCATTTTGTCTGATAGAGATCCTTCTATTGTTTGTGTAAATTGAACTCCCAAAGCCCTTTACATACCCCATTTATGTTATTGAAATTTGTATTCCTCCCGAAGTATGTCGTGGATGACTATGGATTTTCATGCATTATGATCTACTTATGTTCTAGAGTACCAATATGAGCCACAGAAATGTGTCTACTTATGATAATTTATAAGTCCCCTTTCACAAGTCATAATAGGGATAAATAGCACCCTGTGGTTTGCTTGATGTGAAGAAAAAAAACCTGGTGGTTTGAAATTGATCAAAACCCCTCATATAAATAGTAACATTTGCGTAAAAATAACCCCCGGAAGGCTGAGGGGGTTAATATTTGCTTTGGATGCAACAACTTAAAAACTATAGGGGGTCTTCAGCATGTTTTCAAACTACAAGAGGGTTTTTTGCACATCAAGAAAACCACATGGGAAAAATTGCTATTTACCGTATGGAACTGGAATGCATTTACTGTCATATTCTGATTGCCATCACTTTATTTCCTGACACACCAAATTCTGTAAAACCATAAATTGCCTTCCAGGGATGCTCAAGTATGTCCTAATTATCAATTTTGATGAAATGTTTTCACTAAAGTAGTATTTTTTTGGGTACCCTTTGCAGGTTCACCTGCTCGAACCGTTGGCTGGCGTGACCCTGGTTTTATACACACAAGTTTCTTAAAGAATTTATGGCCAAACTTTTTGTATGCATTTTATAAGTTTTTATCTTCTTTCCATAACTTTGTGGGGTATTGATAATAGCTTTGCTGACTTCTTGTGTTGTTTTTCAGGTACACTTATAGATTGGGCCATCTCTTAGCCAATGGTTCATATATTTGGAGCAAGGTCTATTCATTCAAATCATCCCCATATCCGGGACAGAACTCGTTGCAGCGTGTTGTTATTTTTGGTGACATGGGAAAGGTAGTCTGACAGAGAATTATACTAGAAATATAAACATAGTTATGCTTTGAAATGGAAATATTAATTATAGCAACTTGTTCAAGAAATTAATAGTCAGTATCTCTGGGCAATTGATGTGATTCTGTTAAATTTTAGTTATTGCATCCAGATGTATTGCATTCTTGTTTCTTTTAAGCTCTGCTTTATTGGGTTCTGGTACAAACTGACATTGCCATTGTCTATGAGATGTCTATGGGAGGGTCATCATCTTCATGTCATTTTTAGGCCATCTTTCTCATTGAATTTTTTTTAACAGCATGAAGCTTATTTGCCTATGCATGTATATGTCCTCTACCCTCCATCGCAATCTCAACTGATATATTGCATATCTATTCCATTACGTTATAGTTCAATTCAATGTAGCCACTTTTGGTTTCTACTTTCTGATGGTGCACCTCGTCTATGTACTTCCGAATGTAGATGTTACCGTATGATATAACTACATATTGAGATGAGGATTATCGGTAATAGTTAATTCTGCCGTATATATATATTGTGATAATACTTATTGCAGAAGTTGAATTAAAATCGTAGTCCTATAGAGTTTTTAAAACTTCAAACCAACCAAACCCATCCCTGAATTCCCTCCCGGTAATACCACCCCACATATTTCTGTTTTTAATTTTTTTCTTCCCGGTTTTGTTTTTCAATAATGCATCTTGTCAGAAGATTCACATTTCTTTAGCACTTTTCAGGCAGAGCGAGATGGGTCAAACGAGTATAGTGATTACCAGCCAGGTGCACTTAACACAACTGACCAACTCGTAAAGGACATAGGCAACATTGATATTGTTTTCCATATAGGAGATCTAGCATATGCAAATGGATATATC
>JAYMTC010000217.1:0-13671 GCA_036897605.1 Melianthus villosus
AATTAACAAATTATAATAGCAGATTTATTCAAACTTTTGGTCCTAAAACGTCTGCGTTTTGAGGCTCCGTCTTCCTTCTCCAACCCTTCTTCTTCCCTTCCCTTTCTCTTTTCATTCTCTGCAAATCGATCCTTTTCTTCTCCTTCTTTCTTCTTTTTATTCTCATCATTTTCAAACTCCTTATTATAATCCTCAAACTCTCTTTTTCCTGTTTCTTTTCTTTATTCATCTTTATATATTTCCACTGCTCACACAAACATTTTAATCAAAAACCCCAATTATTTATAAATTTTCCCAGTTATTTTATTTCTTTTTTAATAATTTCTCGAGTTTCTGTTTTCTTTTGATGCAAACATGGCCGGTTCGGATTTAGGCTACGATAATACTTCACACCAAGCACTTGAGCTCTCCGGCCGCCGCCCGAGAGGCCGACCAGCAGGCTCAAAAAACAAGCCCAAGCCACCAGTAATCATCACAAGAGAGAGTGCAAATACGTTACGAGCCCATATTCTAGAAGTAGCAACAGGATCCGACGTGTTCGACAGCGTTGCTTCCTACGCGCGGCGACGCCAACGTGGAGTCAACGTGCTGAGTGGAAGCGGGACAGTGACAAATGTTACCCTCCGCCAGCCCGCGGCGGCTGGCTCTGTCGTCACTCTGCATGGAAGATTCGAGATACTGTCCCTGACTGGGTCGTTCCTTCCACCACCTGCTCCTCCAGGTGCCACCAGCTTGACGGTGTTTTTGGCCGGCGGGCAGGGGCAAGTTGTTGGTGGGAATATTGTGGGTGAATTGATTGCTGCTGGGCCTGTGATTGTTATTGCTTCTTCTTTTAGTAATGTTGCATATGAGAGATTGCCGTTGGACGAGGAGGACCAGCAGCTGCCAATACAGCCGTCTGCTTCACAGGGTTCGGGTAGTTTTAACCCGTTTTCAGATCTGCCTGGAAGTCTGCCTTTATTTAATCTTCCGATTAATAATCCGAATGTGCAGTTACCCGTTGAAGGGTGGCCAGGGAACTCAACTGTTCGTCCTTCCTTTTGATCTTTTAAGGTCAGCCAACAAATTTATGAAATTTAGTTTCTTCTTTTAAGTTTTGGTATGTGGAAATGAACATGTTATTGATGATGACTTGTTTAATTTAGCAATACTAACCGATCAATGGTATTGTATTTTATGTAACCCTTAATTTATTTATGATTTTGAAGAAGATGATCTAATTATATGGATTGATAACAAGCATTGATTCATTGTTGGTGCATAACATAGAATAAGGATGAAGAAACTATAATTTTTTATTTCGTTTGGAAATTTGTTTGTTTAAAATGGACGGTAGTTCAAAGGTAGCTGAAAACATGTATTTGAATAAAATGGACATTTAACTAAAATGATATTTGATGAATACAAGATAATAATGTTTGGATGTAAATAAGTTTATAATAAACGAAACTAAAAAATGGAAGAAGCGTTTGGAATTTTTTTTTTGAATTAAGATAAATAATACGTAAAATATATGGATATAATAAAATAATTAATCTAATTTATAGATTTCACGTCTCTCTCAAAATCAGAAGGAAGGGCAAATTCGCGCGCCTTTACGTTTTCTGCGCTTGCTCTGCAGTACAAGCCTCATACAGATACGCACCCCTTTAATATGTAGTCTAATGACTAAAACTCTGCCAACTTCTTGTAAATTGAACTCACGGAATCACTCGCAGAAGGTTCCTTGACTTAGCTGTCAGTGAATTTTTTTGATTGAAATTGTTTCAATCTAATTTATATTATTTTTTAGTTTTTTTATATTCAATTATAAGTCATGTTTAGTATAAAAAATGTAATTGTATATAAAATTTATTAGATATATCATAAAAAATATTTTACACAAAAATATTTTAATAATAATTAAAGTAGTTAAATTTAATTTTATGACAAATAAAGATCAATATTGAATTTTTATGTAAACTTAATTTTACAAACGTCAAAAAAGATTATTTATATTTTCAAAACGGGATAAAAACCTGTTTGCAACAAACGTAAACGAGGGTTAAAGACTTGAAAACAGGTTAAAGTTTTCAAACGAGTCGTCCAAACACCTCGTATTTTCTACTTTTAGGATAATTCAACCATTTCTATAGTCCATTAATCTTTGCGAACTTCTGAATATAGAATGTGAAATTGTTATAATCTAAATTTTGATATTAATTTTTTTTTTTTTCGTACTTGATAACCAATAAGTTATGAGACTTTTCGTAACATGAAATAACTCTATATAGTTGTAATAGTTTTACTGAATAGTGAATTACCATTGTTTCAACCTTACCCAGGTAAATTGCATAATTTTCAACCCTTAAATGTGTTCTTGACAAGTTGTTAGGTTACATTATCACAATTGATGGGATTATTAAATTTTAAAAAAGTCATATAAATAATCTTGTCTTTAAACCTAATTACATTAAACAGATATATTTAATATTTTTTCATTGTTGACCGAAATTGGAATGATGGAAACTGTTTGTATCTTATTTTGTATTGTATTTTGATTATGTGTTAAGAAATTTTCGTTACATAAAATTATATTTTCAAAACACTTTTATTGTGTTTATTTAATTATTCTTTTTCTCTAATTTGTTCATTTAATTTAATCGGAGCAAAGAATCAACTAAACATGCAGTTTGAATATTAATTAGCATTTGTATTGATTTTTATGCTGCTCTACTCAGAGTCAAACTGGCTGTGTTCTTCATTAGTTATTATTATTATTATTATTAATTTTTTTTTTTGGGACTGTATTTCATACTTTGAGATAAAAACAATTTCAAGTCTTGTTTTATCAATTGATTCCAACAGCTCCTCTTTACATGATAACAGGCTACAATATATAAAAAATTAAGCAGAAAGCAATTAAGACGATAATTAATTAATATATAAGATAGTAAGAAAGGTGGCACGGAAACGAATAAATTATTATATAGAAAGTCTAAACTAAAATTGGAATCAAATAATACTAAAATGGTAATAGGTTAATCACGTAATTAAAATAAACTTTTTAATAAAATAATTAATGTTTGATAAAAGTTTACTGAATTGGAGTGATACCCAATAATTTATAATTTATCTTTTAAAAATACAATATAAGCTTTAAATTTGCCAAATTATATATCAACATGGTTATTTCAAATGGTTAGGTATTCTCCGTGGCCATTAAGTAATTTAAAGATGCAATATGTCAACTGACTTTATTCTCCACTTGATATATATAAATATAATTTTTCCGATTAAGAAAGGTCTCAACTCTCAATTAATTTAACCTAAATTGTACTTAGATGAATTAAACAATTTCTCGTGCTTATCTTTAGAGAATGGCCCACATTTGATTCCTTTGAGCACTTCAATTGCCTTAGATTCTTTAGAACATATTGAAATCGTGAGTTTTTTTTTCTTTAAAATAGTTGGATTAAGGTCTTAATTTATTTATATTAAATTAAAGTTTACAATAAGGGATATAGATTTATAAACACATTAATAATTATATATCATTCATTCATCTATTTAGTATATAAATGAACTTAAACTATGTGTTAGCTAGGGTCGGAGAGAATTTCAATCGATTTAAAATGATATCAACATATTGACATCAATGTTTTAAATATAAGTTATATCAACTTGTAGCAAGTAATTAGATGGACATATGTTCATGGAGAGATGATGACAAAAATTAGCACCGCCAAAGTTATTTTAAAATTATAAATATAATCAAGTATGATAAATAATTACTACGAGTTATAAATATTTAATGTGGAATATACACCGAATTTAATGAGAAAAAATTTCTCAAGTAAAAGGTCACTGACTAAATCTTCTACTATGAAAATAATATGTATACAATTAATTTTCTCTAAACACAACTAGATGTAATCATATATTCAATACAATTGAACTCTATAACAAAAGAAATCACTTAGAAAACATATGAATCTTGCTCTTGAATAGATTTAGAGAACTCAGATATAATTTTCACTATTTATATTCAAGAAAAATATCTTTCAAAACTATCCGACAAAATATCACTGATCTATCAGTTAATGAAGCGAAAACAAACGAAATCCCTCTTTTTGGTTACTTGAGTGGAAACCATCTTCTTTCCCTTTTGTTATTATTTTCTCATTTTTCTATTATAAATTTAATTAGCCCTTATATGATAGATATTAATTGTTTGTCTTGTAACTAATTGGGATACACCCACATCAGCGGTACCTATCCTAATAATCTCCCATTTTGAGATGATTCACAATCCCAACGATCAACTAAAAAATTTCAAGTTTATCTTTCGGTAAAGTCTTTGTCAACATAGCATAACCATTATCACTAGTGTGAACTTTCTTAAGTTCCAAAAACTTGAAATTAAAAACATCACGTAGCTAATGATTCCTCTCATTTATATGTTTAAATTTGACATGAAATATAAAATTTTATCAAGGCATCTGACTATCACAATGTAACACATATCTTTCGTGCTTGAATTCAAGATCTTCAAAATACTTTTGCATCCGCAACAACTCATTTCATTCTTCATTCTTTTGTTGTTGCAATTAACTTTGCTTTTGTAGAGAGTAACATAATTTATATCATCGACTGCCACATGTAAAAGTTATCAAATAACTTGAAGTGGACTTGTAAGTATCAATATCTCCAACAACGCCTACATCTATGTAACTAACTAAAGCATGTTTCTCATGAATAAAATTAATGTCAAATCAGACCCTGTGATATCTCGTAACCCACTTCACTCACTCCAATGTTCTAAAGTAATACTTGATGTGATACACTTTTAATAGCTATTTTTTCTTATGAATTATATACCATCACGAATTTTGACTTTTACACTGCTTTTTCATTTTTATTTATGTTTGACTAATCATTTACTAATCCTCCAATAGTTTTTTTATTGTGTTTCTTATGTACATATTTAACACTGTAAGTGTGATAAATTGGATCATCAAGATCTCAAATGTGTTTTTATTGACTATTTTGCTTCTTAAAAGGGTTACACATATTATGATCCTATATCAAAGTGTGTTTAGTTTTCATGGATGTCACTTTTAGGGAGATTGAATCATTTTTTTAATCCTCCACTTTTCAAAGGGGAGAGTCAAGATATATAGAAGTGAGTAAAACAATTCATCTCGATCTTATACTTCATTTGGTCACACCTTCATAGTTCCGTCTCACAAACCGAAGTTAGCCTTATGAGTCTAGTATGTATCTATATCCTTTCTATTGTGGTAGGAAGAACAAATTTTTTTTTTTTAAGACTGAACATTTAGTTCAGTCAATTTAATTAACCGATCAAAGCGAATCAAAATTTTCGATTAAATTATAAGTTCGGTTATATAGATTTTATGAAGAAAATCGGTTCAGCTACGATCTTGTATTTAAAGGTTCGGAAAAAATCGAATTAAATAATTATTTATTGAAAAAATATTTTTGATGGGTCGTTGAAGCCTCAGGCCCTGAAATGCTGCTAACCCTCTTCCTTCCGTTGAACCCTATCGCTGCTGAAACAAACATCTCTGCACACCGTCGCACGTCACCCTCCACCTCCCCGCTCCCTTCTCTCGCATCACGTCTCCTCCTTCCCTTCTCTGGTTGTCGTGCGCTGTGCCTCCTTGAATAGATATTTATTTTGAACATGATTCTTGTAACTCTCAAGAGGTATGCTCCAATTTTTTCTGTAATATGTTAGAACCAGATTGATGTCTTGGTATTTCCAAAACAAAAATTTATGAAGTTTCATGCATTTACAGAAGCATAATGTGTTGAGACTTGGAACAATGAGAAATTACAGAATTTATGATGATGTATTTCTCTAATGTTGTCGGGTGGGAAAACTAAGCTGAAATGGTGAAGCATATTTTGTTGATTAAATGGTGGAAATGACCGTACTATTGACATTGATTTGGTTTAATTTGTAATTACCGTGTTGTGCTGAAATTGTGGTAAAATGGTAGAAATGGTGGAAATGATTGTGTTGCCCTGAAAAACAGTGATTTTGTTGAAATTTTGTAATATCATGTGTTATGCTGAATATTAGAACTTAGAAATTTGTTGAAATTTACTAAATTTTTTTGAATATATTAGATAACGGAATAAAATGACCAATTTAAAATTTGACCGAATCGAACCGATTGAATATTTTTTTTGTACGGTTTCGGTTTTCAAATATACAAGAACCAATTTAACCAAAAATTGATAAACCAATTCTTCATGAAAATATGCATTCTTCAGATATACCCCATGCTCAACCAACTCTTGATACATCGATATAAATGATATGACACGTGGGAATGTTGAGTATCTTAATTTTTTCCAAAATGATGATGATAATTTTGAGAATGACTATAATTCTATGATAATCTTGATCTTTATATATCCCTTCTTAAAACAATTAAATCATGTAGTTAAGATCCAACCTTTGAATATTTCTCTTATTTTTATCTTATCATATTTATTATTCTTTTGCTTCTACTTCATCTCATATATTTATTCCAAAAATATGACATAATGCATTTGATATCTCTAAACGGAAAGGAGAATGATAGATGAGATGTAGGCTTTAAAAAAATAATGATATTTAGAGTTTGGTAACACTTCAAATTGGAAAAAAAAATTGCAGGTAGTAGATGATTTTTTTTTTTTCATCAGTCAAACAAAGAACTCATATGGTTGGTCGTTATATCAATTAGATGTGAAAAATAATTTTCTACACGGTGATTTAAATGAAGAGATATATATGGAAATTCCTCAAGTTTTCTCATCTCAACAGACAAAAGAAAAGTTGTGTAGTGTCAAAAAAACCTTATACGGGTTAAAACATTCTCTAAACGCATGATTCAAATGGTTTAGTCATGTTATTCTTGAATTTAGCTTTTACAATAACAGTTCTGATGATATTGTATTCATCCATAATGCTATAGGTAAGATTGTGATATTGATTGTATATTCTAATGATATTGTCTTTATAAAAGATAATATATAAGAAATAAATGTTTTGAAATAAAAAATTGCTACTGAGTTCGAGATCAAAGACTTTGGTGACCTACTATAGTCTGTAGGTATTGAAGTTTCTAGTTCGAAGATCAGAGTTTTCATATTACCAAAAAAGTAGGTTCTCGATCTTATAGAAAAACATAAATGTTTAGGTGTAAATTAGTAATTACTCTTATTGAATCAAATCATCGTTTCAATATGTATAGTGATTATGAAGAGTATGTACTCTGAAGTATAAGAAACTATTAAGTAGAATTATTTATTTATCACATACTCTATTTGAAAGCATATTTCGTTAGTGTGGAAGCCAATATATGAATTTATCTATAAAATCACATCCTGAAGTTGTTTACCGTGTATCTTACTATATCTTAAGAAGTTAATAAAGATATTTTATTTTTATATGATGGTCATTTAAAACCTGAAAATATAAAGATGCTGATCGATGTCATTTCACATTACTATATTTCAAAGTCATTTTTGGACTCAGTTCTTTCATTTCAGCGGTAGGAAACTTAATCACAACACTTTCTTTTCTTATCACTAGTAAATCGTGGCATCGAGCGAGCAATTCGTACCGCTGTATACTCATGACACCCATAATTCATGGGTATCGTTCCTTCGCTGGCCGAGTATCATTATAACAATGTGTTCCGTTTATCCATTAAGATTTCCCTGTCTGAAAAGTTGCAGGGTCGTGAACCCCAACCATTTAGCCCTATTGCACAGTGGCATCAGTACATATACCTTGTTGGCAGCACGGGACAAGCTGTTGCAGCAACTCAAGGAACAGCTCACCACTACTCAAACTGCCGTAAGGCGCAAAGCAAATATGTTGAGCTTCAAGTAAGACAATGGGTTCTATTGAAATTAAAACTTCTCTGACAACTCTCCTTTCATCACAGATACCATAAGTTAAAAAGTATTCGGTTCTATTCTACGGACCATTCCAAGTCATACCGCGCATTTTCCAGGTTGCATATAAGCTCAAACTGCCTTTAAAATGTGTCATTCATCCAGTTTTCCTTCCTCTATCTGTGGAAAACAAGGTTGAAGAGGAAGAGAAACGATCCATAATGAAACCCAAATGGCTCAAGGACTTTGTGTAAGGGTTAGGGCAAAGCTGAAAGCACAATTTGTGTTTGAAGTTGCATGCTAAATACGGTATCCTAAAAATTAATAACATCTGTGCGTTTCTGCAGTCGGAATCCATTTAAAATTTGATAAATATGGAATAAGATATTTTCGGGAACAAAAATAATAATGACTTATGTTTCTATAACATCTAGTTTCTATGTCAGGGTTTATTTTAAGCTAATCACATGTATGTACCCTAGTATAATGGGATATGAATGAAGAAATATTGTCTCTATCCATTACTCTCCTACGTACGTCCTTACCATTCTCAGCCTTACTGACTTATAGCAAGACCTTTAACTCTACAGCAGTATCACACAAACTAATCTGCTATGACCCATTTCCGATATATCTTGGGCAAGTAAATCAAAGAGTTCCAGAGGAAGGTACAGAAACAAGGTAAGATTGGCATGAAGAGAAATATTTTTTGCTAACCAGTCACAGCACACCGATTTCCTTTTCTTCGCAGAGGTTGGATTACGGTTAGCCAATTGACCAGAGACAGCTTACTGTTTACGTCGTTACCTCCCCATATGAACCTTGTACATAGTTTGTAATTTTCAGCACGTCCCAGCCGGGCCATTACCACCGCTCCACTGGGGTTAAGCACAAGAGCATTATCATCTGCACAAAATGATACTAACACATACCCACCATAACATAAGATGCATATTAATAGGGTAAAGGAATAGCCGTTTAAAAAAGTAATACTATTAAAGAAGACCAGAAACTAGGTTCAGGATATCCATAATTTACTAAATAAAACAAACAATGTACTTGAGAAGCTATTCCAATTGTTACGGAATGAGTACCTGCATAAGAAATCTATCTCATAGGAGAAACATTTAGATGAGGCAACTAAAGCTAGAAAACCTATATATGTGACATAAGGCAAAAACCCCTTTATGATATGTTTCCAGTTATGCATGCACCTACGACCTTCACATTAACCTATATCTCACTGTGCACCAAATCATCTACATGCTAGCCCAAAGCCAACTGATCTGGACGACTCATATCACTGTTGACTCTGCCCCATTCCATAATGATACATCTGCATATGTTGCATGCCTTGACTAGCATTACCATAGAATCCAGGAGGCATCCCGTTCATAGGGCTCTGACCATTCTCGTCGGATGAATCACTTGAGACCTGTCTGCACTGAGGGCTATCTGCAATTGAAGGGGCACTCAAGTTTGACATATTGGGCGGTGGTGCTGAGGATGGCCCTGATTCCGAAACAGTGGAGTTTGTTTTCTTGACATTCAAAGTAAAGCTCCCCAGAATGACCTGGTAAGGCATTGTAACACAATTTTGAAGTAATAGAGATAATATGCTTGCATATAATGTCGATTCTGAGTATAAGCCAAAATGTTTGCATCAAACATTATTATCGGGAGTGTTCAACCTATACTTCCTTCAAATGCAGAAGATACAGTCATTTAATAATGTTTTCAACACACATACACCATGTATGTGTAAACACCATACACTCCCAACATTATACAAGGTGTTTTGTGTACATGTTGAACATATTCACAAATTCTGTGTCGAGATCTATGGTCCACATCCACAATGGCCTCAAGATAGATACATGAATACCAAAATTGCATTTTCGTCCAAAAAATATTAGGAGTCAGAGGTAAATTTGATTTTAATTTCTTCCTAAATAGTTCATTTGAAATTTTTTGACCTCTACATGTTACTTTCTTTTGACTTGTATTTCTGTAGTTGTTAACACTGAAACTGAGATCAATCTCTTGCTCTAAACTCTATGGACAGTTTCTTACAATTTAGCAACACTACATGTCATATGTGCTTTCGTAGAAATATGCTATTTCTGCATGTGTGCATGAGAAAGAGGAAAGAGCAACACCTGCACTGGTGTCACTGCCATTAGCGGTCCTGCAACTCTTCCACCTATGACACGGGTATCTGGCCCACCCAACAAGACACATAAATCACTAGTTCTAGTGGAGCAATCATCATTTTCTGAAAGAAAGAAGGAACCTGACAAGGAGATGATGTCAAATGCACCCTGCATTGTGAAAAGTTGCCATCATAAATTAGGAGAAGAAGATGGATTCCAAGTTATTTAGCACAATTGCACATAAACATTAATAAGTACATCATTTAAAAATAGAATGCATCATATGTATTAAGCTTAAATAACAAATTTTATTGTGCTCTAAGAAAAGAATAAACATTTAGACGTTGAACGGATACTGTAGCCAAATCCTTATAAAAAGACACAAAAAACCATCACAATAATTTATTTTCTGGCATACGGAACACATTAAAATAAATGCTTACATGAGAACAAGACAAATAATGGAAAACAAAACGTACTTAAACATTTACTTAAACAATTTAGTTAGGAAATAAATCTAAAAGCATATATCACCCTGCAAATATGAAGCAAAGAAGCAAATTTCCAACATAATCAACTTAGACAAAAATCTTAACTAGTTCATCTCCTATGCATATGGAACCAGTGGACTGGATTCTATATCAGAGGGAGAACTTGAAAAGTTGAACTGAAGAGTTTGGGAAAGTCTGAGAAAAGCTGGAAAATAACAGAAAAAAATAACATATGAAAATTATATGGAACAAAAAAAAGTACTTTTATTTGTAAGTAGAACTAATACTTACAAACTGAGTTTGGAAAGATCTTTTACAGGTTTGGAAAGAAGACAACCCTGGATTTAAAAACTAAATTTCTAAAAATGCGAAATCTGGTAAAACATAATATAGGCACCATCCTATGGAAAAAGATTTTAATTTATTACAATTGAGTGACTTACAAAAACATTACCATCAGAAACAACATAAATAAACTAACAAACAATAACCATCAACTTTTTCCAGCTGCTACACTATCATTGAATGCGCATTACGCGATAGATAATCTATAATATTGTATAATTTAAGTCAAAACACTCAAAATGACATGAACTAATAGGTGAGTCAAAATCGACCAGAATCGGATTTGAATCTCGAATAACTAAATCGAATAATCGTACACTTATAGAAGATAGATACGATTCAGATAAAGAAAAAAGAAACTCTAATATTCAATTACGCAAATTAAAAAAAAAAAAATATATATATATATATACGAAAATTTTTTAGTAGAGACGGTTATTTAACCACGTTAATTAGATGTGAATAATTTTTTTTCTACACGATGATTTAGACGAAGAAATCTATGTGGATATTATTTTTTATTTCTCTTCTCATCTGATTGGGTTGCAAACTTAGAAAGACTCTATATAGATCGAAACAATATGCAAAGGCATGCTTCGAAAGGTTTAGACATCCAAACTTCGATTATTATCAAACAAATTTGATATATCATTCTTATTTACAAGACTGTAATAAAAAAGTGTCATCTCGATTACATATATTAATGATATTTTCTTTCCGAAGATGATGTGAAATAAGTACATCCTTAAATTAGAAGTTTGAATTTGAGATTAAAGTTAATATAAATAGAAGTTTGAATATGAGACTAAAAGTGGATCCTGAAGTTTCTAGCTCGAAGCACGAATGTGTCAGCCCCGCAAATCAGAGCGTGACCGGGCACACGAATTCAGACAAATAACCACCTGAGCCCATGTAGAACCAGCTGTAACCAAAACAACATATGAAAATATTTACTAACGTACATACGGTTGGCCGGATTCAACCAGATGTAGCTCCAGTGAAGATGAATATTTCACATGAAGGAGTGTGCATCTGTATGTTGGATGTTCTTCTTGCGGAGCTTGAGGCTTCTCAGCCGCAAGAACAGGTAACGAATCCTCAAAAAACGGAATGAATTCGCTAATCACAGTAAAATATGTAAATGTTTCCATATGTTGTTTTGACTCACGGGCTCATATGGTTATCTGTCTGAACTCGTATGGCCGATCACGCTCCCGTTTGCGAGGCCTGACAATGTGGTATTAGAGCCTAAGTTCTTGCATCCCTAAGTTCAGTCTATTCTTTCTAAGAGTCGGAGCATAGGATTCCTTAATTTCCGTTGTTAATTTCGTAAAACCACTTCGAGTCTGTATCGTTGATTATGAGAGAACCTGAGTCTAGGTTTAGTGATAAGTAATGTCTAGAAGAGTTGAGCATTTTACATCAATGAAATTAATACGGGATATGCGAGTTAATTTAACTTGCAAGACGCGAGTTCCTGACCGGACACTCCTAAATGATCTATCGAGGTAAGTCTATTTGCACTAAGAATTGAGAAAATCTCTGGTTACTTGAGACAACATAATCAGCATTAAGAGGCGATAACAAGCGAGTCGAAACGGTTATTTCTGCGGGAAGAAAGGAGAAGAACGATGCTAACCAAAATTTACAATATCGAGATACGATCCGGATATGTCTATCTGTAAAGCTTTTTATATGTATGAGTAAAGCACAAATTTGATATTGTTAATACAAATAAGAACCGTCGTAAATGGAGAGTGCAAGTTATCACAAAAAAGATCTGAACAAAGTGAAATAGGAAAGCAAGCGTAGCAGATTCAATCATGCGATGACAAGTAAATATGACATAGGAATAAAAGTGACCAACAGTGACCAACGAATGTTAGTAACTGTAAGACGAGTAACATAATAAATTTTGAATCTCTTGTAAATAATGAAATAAATATCGGATATTGTTTTTTTTTTGTTCTGTGTTCTTTCTACTTTGAGTCATCCTTGAAGTGACAATCACTCACCGAGTCGGAAAGACTCACCCCACTTGTTACGTGTTTTCTCTATACAGATTTAGTTATTGCTCGGAGTTATATTTTCTAAAAAGTTTCAGTATCAACCCACTTAGTGACATGTTTAAAACATGTAATACATCGTAGAGATTGTAGACGAGTGATTGCTCTAATATATGTATAAGTATAGTTGCTCCACAATTTTTTATTGTCTTTGACTCTTCAATTTAGCACAGTTACGTTTGAGAGTATGCATTTCATTGAAACATTTACATATTTTATTGTGATTTCCATCCGATTGAAAAATTTACATAGCATATTCAAATGTTTTAATGGGCTTAATTCCCCAGTCTTTATTCCTTTGCTCGCAAGTTGATTGAGATATGCGATATTTTCACACAACATGAAGGAGAATTTTGTGAAAACTATATTGGATATATTATATTTGTTTATTAATTTTGTCAAAGTGAGCTCCATTGCCTGAACATGAATTAAGACGGACAATGTCAGCAAACATTGGTAATCATTCCTAGGGCGGCAATTAAGGCGCTAGCTGTACCTATTTAAACGCTTAAATTTATGTAGAATTTTGTAACTTATACAACTTTAGAGTTAAGATAAATGTATTTGTGGAAATTTTAAAGGGCTCTGAAATATTATTCTTTCACATTACAATTACGATGGTATAAGACCCTATTTATAAGGTTTACATCAAATATTTAGAGAATATTTAAGAGATATATATGAAACTAATATATTACATCATAAATACATAAT
>JAYMTC010000218.1:0-13660 GCA_036897605.1 Melianthus villosus
CTGTATTGAGATAAATTTTTTGTAAAAATATTTTAAAAAGTTTCAAATAAAGTTACGAGTGTTTCATTAATTAAGTAAAATTTTATTTTATAAATAATTCAGATTATATATTTAAATCAAACTAAATCATGATAAATTGATTTAGATAGGTTTGATTTCACGATTAAATTGATGTGATTTATAATAAAATAAAATAAAATAAAATGAAATTGTTAATTAATTAATTTAATCCAAAGTTAACCAAACCTTAGAAAGGAAAAAAAGAATCCATTTACTCCTTGTAATTACTAACCACGGATTATTAAAACGCGTGAACCATTAAAGAATGCTCTGTATCTTTATTTTTTTGGAGTGTTAAGATTATGTGCATAGAGTTTCAGTTGACTGCACACATTAATTAATGCTCTCAATGAATACACTTATCCAACAAAACAATAGCCTCCGATCATGTTCAATCTGGTTGGGCATATTAACTTAAACTACTCGGAATAAATGAGAATCGAATTCGAATTCTAATCCTAATTCTAATCCTAATCCTAATCCTAATCCTAATTCTAATAAAATGGGAAATACAAAGATAAATATAGGACGAAAATGATTGGTCATGATACCATAAATCCTTTGTCATGATACATCTAGAACGATGGCAGTCTTGAAAGTAGTTCGCCATAGTTACATACATCTAGGTCTTAACAAATGGATTACACATCTAGATGAAAGGTATATAATTGGTCATGATACCATAAATCATTTGTTGGATTGGGTAAAAGAATATAAACGATTTAATAGATTTAATAATTAGTTTGAATTATAAACCACTTAAAAAAAAACAGTCTAATCCGCACTAAGAACAACCCTACTTGTTGGTATAATAAAAGAAAGAAAAAGATGACGTACGATTTGGCTCACCAGTTCCTTCTGGGAGCAAGTTTTCAAGCTCCATATCAGTGTCTAATTACCCTTTTTTTGTTGAAGTGTCTAGTATAGAGCTGGTTGCGTAATCAGGCAGTGTAGGGGACAAATCATGTTTTCCATTTGAGAAGGAAATCCACTAGTCCAAAACCAATGCCAAACCGGAATTTTAATCACCATCCAACTTATTAATGAAATTGGACAAAATAATCAAAGAGAAGACTTGTGCATTCTTGATGATCATGTCTGCTGAAACGACCAAGGCTTGTGTATTCAAAGCTTCTGCAATTTCAGAACTAAAAAAGTTTATGGAGATTAAAAGACAACTAGGTAAATACTTCAAGGTGTTGTAAATATAGGTATTCAACTCCTCTCACAGAATTGAAAAGGTCCACTTGAGGTCGAATTGCACAGTTGCATTTGATGTTGCACAAGGAGCTGGAAAACATAACGGTACAAAATAGTCAACTCAATCCAAAACCTTGAGAATGGGAATGAACCAACAAAGCATCATTTGTCAGGATATCTTATGTACCAAGTTGAAGACACGTCAAATGCTTCTACACATGAGAACAGTTAACGTATTAGCTTTAGTAAGAAAGATGACATGCAAGTTGCAACGGGTACAACGTCTAGGCAGATGAGACTGACATGGAAAACCATCTTCAGTTCGAAGGCACTTGGGTCCAATAAACATCTGCCACAGATTCCAGTTTTGGACTTAAAACACTTCATCTATGCGTGCATATGTATCCCCTGCCCAAGAGATAATGTGAAAAAACAGCAAAACAATATATGTGCTTGGCTGAGCATGAAAAGGAGAAGGAAATTATAAGAGATAGTAGCCAAAGTGAGGATATTATCCTGAGAAACAAAGAATTGTAACAGTATACGAAACTCTTGCAAGAAATTATAGACCAAACAGATAGTTCGCTTTTTTTATGGCATCACGAGATTGTTTATCAAATAACCAATAATGTTGTTGAAATGATCACAAAGAGACATAAAAACAATAGAACATGATGTGTTCAAGGAACTCACAAATTTCAATCTGTTAGTTGATGATAGTTCTGATATCCAAAAATCGCCAACTGCTAATAGCCCAAATTTTAGCTCTCTAAGATAATGAACAACAATCCTGCACCACATGCCAAATCTCCAGGCCTCGATTAACGAAATCAACAAAGTGGTTGTTGCAGTTTCTGGAGATAAAAACAATTCTAACTTCAATGCTTAAGCAGTAAAGCAGCTTCCGTATCATAAGTGCACAACATGCATATCCCCCTTTACTGAAAGATTTTCTTCTATAGTACATTGTAAGATGATTCTTGAGAAGTTTACACTTGAATTAACATTGATCTCGGTCATCTTCCTTCACTTCAGCATTGTATAAAAACCATAGGGAAAGAAAATACAACACTAGGTTACTGCATTTTGGGAAAAAAAATTTAAAATACAAAAGATTATATCCTTCAACGAACAGCAACACACCAATTCATAAGCAGGAGCAGATTCAACAAAAAAGTACTGGTTATCTACTCTTTTCTGGAACCTGATTACTTCAGCTTCACAAGATGCTCGATATGACGTAAACTCCTACGCGGAGTTAAAGGGGGTCCAGGGGGCACAACACCCCTGGATGGAATAGTAACATTCATTCTGAAATCCTAATAATACCTAGTGCGACTGTGTGGGCGTAGACAATGTGCCGAACCACGTAAATTTTTTCTTAATTTATTTCCATTTCTTATATGCTTGATTCTATTCCCTGCATCTACAGCATACTAAAAGGCGTCGAATTACCATTACTTCAATATATGACTACAGAACAACATTAGGGATGGAACTGATACAGATGATCCATGTAATTTGTCCTGATCTGCTTTGAATGGGACAAATTTATTTGCATATATAGATTTTGGAGCAATAAGTAGATTTAGGGAGTATAACCCAAGAGAATATGGGGTAGTTGGTGGATTTAGGAAACTACCAACGGATATATTCCGTGGATAAAATCAACCCTTTAATATTAGTAACTTTGAAAATGTAGGTGTATATGATGGTTCAATCCATATATCCCATCTTATTTAAGATGAGGACCGATCGGTAAGACTAACTTAGCTTTTGGTACATTTTGTAAATTAGTTCTTTTAATCGTTATTTTATAAGAGTAACATAATTTAAAGAAAATTCAGGATTTTATTCTAAACCTTCTAACACGATGGATGCAGATATCTATAGATGCGAGAATGGATGTAAATCTTGATCATAGCGAATAGTGGAGAGGATGCAGATCTTGTAAAATCCGCTCCAAATTCGCTTCACTTACATACCTATAACACTTTTTTTCATCTGTTCCCACAAATGGCCTGTCTGACACTTTTAAAAAGATTGATCTATGCCAGGTTAAGGAACAGCCAAGCTCATGTCTCTTATACAAAGATCGCCAAATCACATGATTTTTTAATGGATAAATATGACGACATATAAAGGTAGGCACCAGATTGACTCATTTTAAAATGTTTTGGAACTTGATTGACAAATTATATGTTTGGATGAAATTTGAAAAAACAGCTATAACTAAGTGCAAAGAAGCATATGATATTCAGATGAAGAAAAAATTCTAGTTATGGTATTCCACTTATTTGAATGTAGAAAAAAGAAAACCATAAAGTAAGGTATTCTACATCTACTGCAGAACAAACTCAGACCAAATAATGCTCTGTATCCCCAACTTCTGGATAAAGATGTTGAACCAAAAGAATGCAAGTTGATTATGTCCAGACCGCATGCTTGTTCTTCTAGTACATGAGAGTCCAATTATTATTTTTATACCGAAGATAAAATAGACAACACTCTTCCACATTTGAACATCAAAGATAATGAAGACTTTGGCCCCATAAAGGCATAAATCATGACTTTTCCTCTATCTATAATAGTAGAAGCTTCACAACTTTCAAGAAAAAATCAATCTAACTAGCAGGATAAGCGTCAATTAGCTTCATTAAGATACCAAAGTGCAGCTAGAGAAACATAACATGAGTAGAAATTATGGATTTCTAACCTCAAGATATTTCAGTATCATGGTATGCACCACCAACCTCTCCAATATCCATCTCAGAATCATCTGTCAATTGAACATCCTCAAAACCACTAATGGTCTCTGGAGGCTCAAGTTCTGAATCACTTTCAGTTAAATGATTATCTTCCATTTCTGACAAATCACTAAAAGTTGCAATCTCCTTCTTTCTTCCTCTGTAACCTATGAGCTGCTGGACTTTTTCTTTCCAAAGGGCCAGTGAGCATTTCTCAATCAACTCCGAACCTTCATAAGCTTCTGTCAAGAACACACTAAATCTCTTTCCCCTCTCAGAAACATAAAAGATTCCAAAGTGCTTCAAAAGAAGCCTCATCAGCTTTTGTGGCATCACAAGCTCCCGTCGGAAGTGAGTGAGATGATCAGTAACCAATCTCTTCTCAATTGTAAAACTAAGCAACTCATGCATAACAGCCACTGCCCTCTTATCAAATTCTTTTGACCCAGCTTGTAGGCCCTGAGCATTTGCATATGGAGATAAATAAGACCTCTTCTGGAAATGCTCAATCTTCCCTCTGTACCTATACGCCTTTTTATAGTTTGAAGGAAACTTCATAGGGAAAGCCAGTGAAAGCAAACCCGGGGAACAGCCAATTGTAGTAGTCTCAGTTATACCCATCACCTTCTTCTCCAACTCTGTAATAGCCCAAGCAGGATTCCATTCAACCAATTCCAAATACTCAAGGTCATCTTCACCCTTACCTTTAACCACTCTGAAGTGCTGAGGGTAGTTGTGCACCCAACTGGTCCTAAAATCAAGAGGCAACCCGAAATCTCTCCTGAAATGTGCAATCTTATCCAAAGGAAGTCGTCTACCAACAGACATCATTAGAAACCTGGTGACATATTCTGCAACTTTGTCCACATGTTCCCCAATTATCCTCTCCTCCTCCTCAACCAAGTCCTCAGCTTCTTTCGTCAATCCGCACCACAATATCCCCTTTTGATCCTTGTACAATTCAAACAACTTGGGCGATTTCCTAAGAAAATCGGATATCTTATTGGGCTTAGGAAGATTAATTTGTCTCCTATACTGGTCCAAAGACCTCAGAGGTATCACCATTTCAGTCTCTTTCTTCAATGTGTCCAACAAGAACAATATTTTGGACGCTATCTTCAACTTCTCCGTCGCTACTTCTAGATCACGCACCCTCTTATTCTGGCTTCTGTCTTGCACCCTCTTACTAGATGTCATCAATCTACTCTGTGACCACCTAAATAAATCATACCCAAACCCATCTCTTCTCAGACTTGGTGAGTAAATCTGTAGAGCCTTATTCATCACATTCATCAAAACAACAGTTCTCTCAACTAGCTAAAACTGAATATTTTTTACGATTTAGATAACTTACAAGCATGAGAATCGTTAAAAGTTTACACCTTGTCTATGTATCCCATCGACGTGAACCCTTAGTTCTCTCTCTCTCCAACCCCTGCGTCTTATTCTTTACTTTCTCTTCAGTCCGGATACCAAACAAAATTAGCTGGCCCAGTAATCAAATGGCCCAAGCCTGTACCTGCTTTGAGACTTTCACTCCCGTGCACTTCCTCTCCTAATTTATTTCGTTTCCTTTTACGAGAGCTGCAATTTAAAGGCCGCAGACGCCGGTCCCTCCCTCACTCGGTTCGTTCGTCGATCAGCTCGCAGGTTTTTAAAGATTTAAAGTACGCTTTTACACAATTTTAGAATTTGTTTGTCTACTTAGGTTGGTTTTATGACTATTTACTGAATTCATATGAAATTGAATCATGGGTTTGTTCCTGTATTAGTCTATATTAGAATGACCAATTTAGTAGACCAACACGATAAGTTATAAAAAAAATTAGATTTTACTTAAATGAATTTAAATCATAAATATGTTTAGACGCTTAGACACATGGATAAACCTTAATATTTTACATAAAATATTTCTAAACACGTGATTATCATGATATAATAAGTTTTCTATTTTAAACATATTTATAAGTAAAATATTAAAAATAACGGTTATAAATGTTAAAATGTATGTAAGATATTAAAATTATGAATTAAAATTCTACATAATTAATAATTTTTTAAACTATTAATTTAAATAGTTTACACGTGGACTGAATATATGATAAGCACAAAAATAACATGAAATTAAATAGGTAGGATTTCATTTTGAGTGAATTTGATACGATACGATTTTCCACGAAACACGTCAAAATGACATGAATTATCAGTCCTAGTCTATCTAATGTAGTCATCTATAATGAATTACATCAAGGTCCCTCTACTCAAAACTTTACTACTTTAGTACTTTAGTCTCTTTTCAATTTAAAAATAATCAAGTTCTCACGTTATGTTTAGTTAAGTTGAACAATAAAGTGTGACGTAACATACTTATCAAATAAAACCATTTTAGTCTCTCATATTATTGTAAAAAACCATATCGGTCCCTCGAAGTTCTCAAGAAGCTAGGTTGCATTATTTTTGCTGTTCAATCCGGATTTGAATGCCTCAGTGCCATTGGCCCAGCTACATCTTCGTACCAAATTGTACTTATAGATCTCCAAATGTTAGAGTTGGACGGATTTGAAGTGCAATGTGAATCAGGAAATTTAGAAGTGGTAGCTGGCAGGTGATAATTGCTTAACAGCTAGTGGTGATGAAATGGTGGAAAAAATGCTTGCACATAAGAATGAATGGAGTTATTCCGAAACAAGTGGTGTTGCAGGGAATTGCTAACGAGTTCTGAAGAGTTTCGCTACAAGCAAACAAAGCTTTGCCTTGACAGGTTAGAAAATCAGAACTTTTGAGATCTGGATAGAATTTCATATTATTTACTGGTATCTTTACTAGCTTTCAGCATAGAGATGTTATACATTACATTCGATCAAAAAATCAAAATAGTATACATCTTGAGCTCGTTTTTCTTTATCTTTTTCCAACTTTATTATAACTGTGCAGACTGGATATCTAGTCGACAACACAAAATCATATACCTAAGCTTCACAGGTGAAAAATATTGCATAGGGCCTATTTAGAGAAAAAGCAGAAGTATAAGGTCGAGCTCTGCTTGTTTAGCTCATGAGCTTGAGTTCAGTTCATTCGGTAATGGGTTCGAGTCCTCAATTATTCTGAGAGACTCGAGCTACACGAGCTTCATAATTTATTTATAATCCATTTAGGTTGACAAGCTTTCTAAAACACCTTTAGGTTTTTTTTTTTCAAGTTGAACTTGTTTAATAACATTTTTTTTGGTCTTCGATACTCAAAATTGCAATGAAAGTGTTTTGTGTAATTAGTCAACTACCATGAATTTATAATTATATTTTGGCAGATTTTTTTTATGTGAAAATGGAAAGGTATTCGGTACTTCGTAATTACTGAAAACATCAATCCCCTCAGAGAAATGAAAGAAGTAAATGATCTCTTTGCATTGGGGAGTTGGGATTTTCTCAATTCCCTTTTGTTTATGCCAGTAGCCATTACTGATTTTTGGGGTTTAAGAAAGCAAAACCCCTTTTTTTAATTAGCTTTCTAATTTGATGTGAATTCTGGGGTTTTATACTTATTTTGAAGCATTAAAAAGATTAATCATTTACCAATTTCGCTGCCTGTTTTTCTTGTTTTTTCTTGCATTACTTGATTGCCCTTTTTCAAATTAGGCCAAAGAATTCATGGGGTTCGATTTTTTTGTGCTGGAGATTTGGCGGGTTGTTGATTTTCAGCTGGGAGTCGAGTGATGATTATGGGTAGTGGTGGTGGTCGCGTTGAGCTGATTGATAATAAAGTGCATTCGAGGATGTTTGTGGAATTTCCTTCTCCATTTCCATCACTCGGAGGTTTGCAACAATCTGAATCAATGTCAATTGGATCGACCTTGATTGGTACGAGCAGCTTGTTCGATTCAATGGTCCATTTCAAGGCCTTGTAATTTGTGTTACTGGTCTGTCTAAAGGTAGATGTTTCTATTACTGAGCAAGTATGGTTCTTTTAAGCCGTCTAATTATGTAAAGATGAACTAGCTTGATATATTTATCTAAGTTGATTAGTTTCATTTACATGATTTACTTGGCTAAGAAAAGTTACTGGATTGGTTATACGCCCGGATTCAAGCATTGATGAAAATTATATGCATTCAATACTTCATATAGGAGGAGTTGGACAATATTTGTGTTTGGTGCGTTTTATCTGAAAGAAAGCAGGTTAGAGTTGAAAGACTATATTCACCATTTGAATCAGTGGCCACAGAAAGAAAGTGCATCTAAGCTCATATTTCAAACTCTATGACCCAATAGTCACAGTAGTTTTATGTGCAATATATGTTTCTTAATGAATGTAAGCAACACATATGCTCCAGTAGCCGACGCATATCATAGTTTTGCCTTCATCATTAGCATATGGCTCCATATTCAGTATTACCATTACACTCATTATTTTTTTCGAGCAATAATTAGAGATGAAACAATACAGTACAGGAAGCTGACACATAACAATTATGGTCATTCTTCCTACTTTCTTTATTCTAAGTTACCATGATCTGTATTTAGTTCATGAATTTGTGGTCCTAATTTGTATCTTTTGTCTCCATAGAGGCACGGAAACAAGTCAGGGAAGCAACGGAGAGATTAGGTGGTCAATACAGCCCCCACTTGCATCTTCAATGTACCCATTTGGTGGTCCAGATATCCTTGATTTTCTTTACTGAAATAGGATGTATATTTCTTAATATGTATTGAACTTGGTGGAAATATGCCTCCTTATTCTGCTTTCTTTGGATAGATTGGAAGACATCTGTTATTCTTGGATGGTCTTTTATTTCCTGGCACAAAAATTGTTCATTGACTGAATGCACAGTTGCAAGATCCAATGCTTGTTGAACCTTAATACTCTTACAGCTTTGGTGGTCGAAAGTTAGAGCATGCTTTGAAGCATGGATTGAAAAATGGTCTTTTTGTTGTTACACTCGGATGGTTCGTCGAAAGTGTAAAAAAGAATGGTACTCAGACTACCTTCTTATTATGTCCATAAGCACATTACTAATCATGCACTTTTATTGGTTTAAGCATGTTTGTTTAGATCTGTAACTTAGGGATTATGCGCTCCTTTAAAGATTTCCATGTTGGAGTTTAAGAAAATTATTTGCTTATTCTGACTCTCTTGAATGTGACTCTTCTCAATCTGGAAAATATGTTTAAGTTGTACTTTGCAGTTGAATTTAGGTTACAATATAGGTCCAAAGAATACTTAGGTTACCACTCACTGAAAGTATGATAGTATTTCCCCTATGCTGGGCTTATTTTTGGAGAAAACTTTACGGCACTTGTCTACACATATAAAAGATGTGAAATCAGAATGAGCTTGATTTTTTTTCTCGTGAACAAAAATATACCAACTTACACACAACAAAATGCTACCCTGTATTGTGGCTAAAAATTTATTTTTTCTTCCCTGTTCCAGTGAGATTAAGAGAATCACTTTATAGTTTAAAGAGTGTTGGAGAAAATTGCGTGCACTCGGATGAGATGAATCGGCTTGTCGGGTTTAATCAAAGATCTTGTCTTCCTTTTGGTGTCGGTGAAGCTAAGCAATCTGATATGATGGAAGAAGAACCATATTTACAATCGTACGGAGACGAGTCTATCAGATATCCAAACCCCACTTTATTTGGTCGCTCCATCTATATCGACTCCCACGTTTCAGCCGAACTGAGGCATAAGGTAAATTTAAAATTTAAGGAGTACCTTAAATTAGTATTGGTTGTTAGTGGACCACTTATGCTGAGATGGATATTTTCATATTAGTAATAGTGATTTTCATGTTTTAAACAACAAATATTTGTAGTGTTAGAATATAAGGAAACACAGTGTAATAGAGCTTTAGAATATAATGGAGTGTTAATAAGGAAACATAATATATTGTATTAAGTGTTACAATATGGTGTTTCCTTATATAATGTATTAAGGAAATATATTTTGGGTAGACCCTAAATTAGGTAACACGTGTGATTATAGGGGATATGTTCATGTTAGCAATAGTGATTTTCATGTTTTAAACAGCTAATATTTGTAGAGTTTTTAAATGATGATGGTGTTTGGTAGGTCTCTGAGATAGCTACTAAGCAAGGGGCCACATTTTTAGATCGATGGTTTGTTGGTTGCGGTGCGAGCCATGTAGTGTGTGAAGGGCATTCCATGCTGAGATATCTTGGTCACTCCGACAACCTGGTTACAGTGAGTGTGTTTCTATTACAGTTTTTAAACAGTTTCTGCTATTTTCTCTGTAAGTGGAACATTTTGGAGAAAAGAGTTAATGCTCCAGGCTGGTCAGTTATCCCACAAATTTCAACTGATTATACTAATGTCTTGAAGTCATACCGATGACATTTTGTACTACTATACAATAGAAATTAGGGGTATTGTTTTTACTTTTTCAAGGGATTCATTTTGTATATGGTGCTTCTCAGCCACTGTGGGTTCTGAAAACAGAAGAGAAGAAGTATATGCAGAGGCTTGTTTGCTTGTCTGTGGACTTGGCCAGGCAGGTTGGCACGATGCTTGTAGATTTTCAAAATGGAACTAAAGGGGAGGTAGTATTTCTGTCTGGTCTGCTAGTGCTTATTATATACACTTTGTGAGGGAATCCTTTTTTAGATTTATATGTTTGATGGTCTCTTTCAAAATATGTTCCACGCATATGATCAGTATTGTGCCTACATGAGCCATTTTGTAGTTTTAGTAAACCTATAGTGCACTAGGTTATAATCACTTCTAGATTCTGTATGGAATTCATGAGAATCTAATGATGGCTTGTGTGTGTCGCTATTAATAGTACCACAATCATGCATGAATTCATTTACATTTAGGACTGTTTTCTTAGTGAGATAAATGAATGTAACATAAAGAACACAAGTTTGTGAAATGCTAAAATATGGTATCAGATGAACTCGGTTTGCAATAACAATCTACTGAAAATTGATATTCTAGGTGTAAATATTTTCCCACTGAAAATATCTGTTTAGCAACCAGTTAACTATTAACATTAATTTGTTTAATTGCATAACCCAATGGTATATATTTTGTAGCATGTAATTGGTCATGTGAGAATCTAGAAATTTGTGCTTCCTATATAGCTGTTTTGCTAAACGCTCGAATTGATAATAAATGAATATTTAATTGATATATATACACATGCATATTAACACTCCTCATCACGTGAAAGTCTGTTTTTTGGGCATGAAACGTGGCCTATAATCAATTGTATCCTTGAGACCTCATCTTCTGATACCATGTTAAATAATCATTTCTATTAAAAGTTCAAACTGATAATAGACATATATATATATATATATATATAACAGTACTAAACTAGCCCTGTACCATGCTTGAAGTTTTTGGTCTGCCTAATTATGAGATGAAATGTGAAAATAAAGTTAAATGAATGAATAAGGACTGAAAATGGGTAACCTCTGAGTGGCATGATGTCAGATTAGGATTGGCCATTCCAGAGTATCAGCTCTCAAGCTTCTAAGACATTGTACTTACAACCTTGGTAATAAGTATTCTGTAATTTATGTGTGGAACAGCTAAAGCCAAAATGTCAAAAGAAAACTAAGTGAATTATTATGGATAGTCTGTGAATGGCTGATGTCAGAAATAGGATATTTTATATATTAGTGAAGCCACTGAACATCGTATTAGAACGGAAAAAGCTTTCTAAACCCTTTCCCAACCACAACACACATGGATACATTTGTTTAAAATAATTTTTTAGAAGATATGATTTGTTTGCATTGACTTCTCTAGGGAATGGATGGAGAAAATGGGCATCAAGCTTCTCCAAAAATTAAATATAAGCCAAGTCATGAAGAAAGGCAGCAGATTGTGAATTTGGCAAAAACTGAAGTTAGAAAGCGGCGTGGCCGCCGCATGCAGGTAAGTTTATACTCATTTACTTTTTCTGTTCCCTGAGGTTTAGCAAAGTGTGCCTGCACTCATATATGATACGTAATTAATAATCCTTAAAGATCTTTCTCATTTCCATTCACATTTGAATTTTGTGTTGATGACGGTTTTGTTTGTGCACCATTATTTTACAGACATGTCAAACCCCAATACGTCCAATAAACCCAAGCAGCCTTCTGGATTCGATATGCTGGTCAATATCTGAGCCTACTTCTGCTGCTTCTATCTACACGGACTCTTTCAGTAGTGAAGATGTTAGTGAACAGAAAAGCTCAATATTCTTTGATGCTAAAGGGGATGGAAAGGAATCAGATGCTTCTTTTGCAAACTTTACCCGCCCTCTTACTGAAAGGTTGCATTCGACTCTGTTGTGCATCTTAACCTTTTACTATCAGTTATATATGTTGCTGAAGTTTATTACATGGTGCTATTTCAGCCATACTGTTTCTCTAACCTAAGTTAATTAGATGACACATTTTAAAGCACTTGTAATATTATCATGATTAACTGGAATGCTGATTCATTTCTTTTATTCACTCTCTGTATTTCGATCCTATTTGGTATGATGCAGTGAGAAAACCGAGTTGGTTCTTAAAGACCGGTTTCTTACTATAATGTTCCCCGTTGACCGATTTTCTGAGATGGGCCCTTCTTCAAGAACATTCTTCAGTGACAAAGGCTTTACATGTTGGCAGGTCTTAGATCATATTTACGCATTTTATCAGGTATTCCAATATTATTATCCTCCAATTACTATCGAGTTCTCTTTCATTGAAAGGACAATTTTTACACACATGTTTACTTATGGGTTACTTTTCTGTCTAGTTTGCCAGAGTGGTATTTCTGTAACTCTTTGGAAGTTTCTGTTAATTATATAAAATCTTGAATTAAAAAGTTGTGATAGTGTTCTTTATTCTTTCCGTTATGGGGTTTTTTCGTGATAATATAGTCATGGCATTTTTATGTGAACTGCTCTTAAACATGAACATCAATAATGGAAATATGGGTGAAGTTCAGTAGAAAGTTTCTTCTCGAAATGTTTTTAACTATTTAAAAAAAATACTCTTGACTTCATGCTGAATAAGATATATAGCTACATATACTATATAATGTTTTAATCAAGCATGAAATTGATTTCTCTCACATTAGTTCATGTACTTTCTTATGTTCTTTCAAGGAGAAAATGTCAGATCTTGAAATAGAGGCTGCAATCCATACTGATTCAAGACATGCTGACCGGCTTCGGTCTGTGTATTCAAGCAAAGAAACAACTGATAGTGGCTACATAAATTTTAAACGAATTGATTTCTTAGGGAGCCGCAAAAGTTTTGAAATGTTGAAGCGCGTTAATGGTGATAACAATAGTAATGTATATGAGTTGTTGATCAGAGCATAATATCTTGTAACTATGTCTGGACGAGGACTCCCAGTTTTTCAGTTCAAGTATCCATTACTAGTTCTTAGACTAATGATGAGATGAATGTCGAGAAGTAAGGAAGGTTCCTTCTCTGTATATCCGAGCTTTACATTAGCACTAGCGCCTCATTTAGCAATTTGGAATTGTGTTAAACTGTAAATTGAACATCAGTGTTGGTTTCTTATATGTAATAAAAGTTTAGAGAATTCTGTATGCGTAGAACATGTATATTTGATCATTATGGTATTATGCGAATCATCTTGATGTTTGTTGAAAAAAAAATACATATATATATATATATA
>JAYMTC010000219.1:0-13619 GCA_036897605.1 Melianthus villosus
ATTCATAGTTAATAATCTAAATTTATTAATATTTTTAGTCAAAATTTATGTGTAAAAAAATTAAATTGGCTTTTATATTTTAATTGCTCAATTAAATTAAAAAAGATACACAATTTATACAAAATTTGGATTCTTACTATTTAATGAACCGGTAGTAGGTAGGTAGTGCTAAAAAATGGCTTTGAGGCAAAAACTTTATGGGTTCTCATGTTTTCGCTGGAAACTCATATAAATAGTCGGATAGGGCCGCTTTGATTTCTCTACACCCAGTTATGGGTGAGTTTGGTCTGTTTCGATTTTTCTTATCGATTAAATTGGATTTCAGTTTTTTGTTTCAAAATCGGATCAAAATTATTCGGTGAATTCAATTTGATCGGAAATTGTTGTTTGGTCGATTTTTTTCAGTCAAATCAAAATATTTATATGAAGAAAAAAAATATTTTATAATTAAAAAATCCAACAAAAATCACCTGTAAAATTAATTGTTAAGAAATTAGAAAATTTTGAATGATATGGAGAAATTTTTTAATCATGTTACACGGCCAAAAGTGCCTAAGGAGGCTTCACGACAACAATAAGTGCCTCCTGCTAATTCTTCCTTGCAATCTACACCTGATTAATCATCCAATCCAGTTTGAAGAGGAGATAGCAGCAGCTTGTGTGAGAGAGGAAAGAGGCAGCAGCTTCTATGAGAGAGGACGGGAGGCAGCAAGCTCGTGTGGGAGAGGAGGGAGGTAGCAGCTCGTGTGGGAAAGGAGGGAGGCAGCAGCTAATCAGTAAAGTTTTATTTTTAAATATTTTTTTTTGCATATTTAAGTTTTTTGCCTTTTTGATACATAATTAATAAAAAAATACCGTTAATTCGATTTTAACCGAACAAATAAACATAAAACTATAATCGAACTGAATTTCTGAAAAATTGAATTAATCGAATCGATTTCATCGGACTAAATATATAATCGAAATATTTGATTCAGTTCAACTGGATTCAGTTAGTTAACATCGAATCAAATGTTCAGTTGTTGTTAGTTTATCGGACTGATCGAATCAAATGTACAGTTGTTGTCCGACCAAATTGTGACTACCATGTTCATCACTCTTTCTCTTTGTTATAATGTTTTTTTTGGTCCAATCCCATTGGGTTTGTCAAATTTTATTGAAGCTTCGGAATATTTACTTGTAGAAGAACTTATTTTCCGATAACGAACTTTGTTCACTTGTAGGAGAACTTGTAGGAGAACTTATTTTCCGATGAAATTTTGACATTTGTGTCTGGGATAACGAACTTGATTCGTTTGGTGCAAAACTCTTCATCTTGTTCAAATTCAACCCCCTTCTGCTCAGGCAAGCTCATTGATGCAGATAGAAACTGATTTTATCCGATCACTTAATCCACGTGAAGTGGAAATGAACATTTTTCTGCTTTGAAGCTTCAGCAATCAACAATTAAACTACCTGTGACGTGAAAGTAAACAGGGGTTAGGAGGTGCCGGCGATGCCGGCGTGGTACCTCCGACGATCAAGTCAGTGAAGGTCACTTAATAGCAATGAAGACTGCTAAAGCTTTGAGTAAGTATTTGTGCGTACCTTTGCCTCTGTGGTTCGAGGGTATTTATAGGTGTTTTCTAACAGAGAATATTCGCCCTCATTTATGTCTCAGATTGAGTCAAAGTTATTTGATTTCATCCAATAACTAACTTGCTTTATCTATTATGTGAACATATTGATTGGCTTTATCTCTTGTTATGACTTGCCTTATCTGTTAATGAAAATTAACTGATATATTATGGAATGTGAGATATCCGGGATTTATAGCTAAATCCCCTTGATTCTCGCCCTTTGATTTGGCCGTCGATGATTCTTTCCTTCCCTTGGCAAGGAGGCTGGCCGCTGTCCTGACTAGGATGGGCCGACCGACTTGGTGGTTTCTTTGTCTGACTTAGGTGCTGATGACTGACCAACTGTGATATGGACATTTGGTCGGTTTTCTTATTTCATCAGTTCTGTCTGGACTTTGGTCAATCTTGATTGTCTTCAGGGTCTGTTCAGTCCTTTAAGGAACGACCGCTTCCAGGACCTGGCCTTGGTCGGCCTGGTTTCCTGGAGTGGGAACATTGCCCCTGGTCCTGATGAGGAGTTGACTTTCTTCGATCATCCTGAACTGGTCACTTGAGAACTGATCGGATCCCCCTCATATCATTGAGGCTCTTTCTGAGTGGTGGTTAGAGTCCACCCATTCTTTTCACTTTGACGACGTGGAGCTGACGCTTACCTATGCTGATGTTGTCGCTATTTCTGGCCTACCTAGCGGGGGTGATCCATTTGTTTTTGACGCTTTTGTACATCAGCGTCCTTTAGTGCTAGCTGAGTTCTTCGGGACCCACGAGGTGCTACCTTTCATACATTTGGACACCCAAGAGGTTAGAATTAAGGATATTTCGGAATACTTCTCGGTTCTAGCAGATGATCCGGAGCCTAATAAGGCTTTGTTAGCGCGGGTTTACATTACTGTTCTTCTTGGATCTACTCTATTTGCCAACGCTTTTGTGACAAAGACTCCTCTGTACTAGATCCCTTCTTTGACTACTACAAGTGAGATTGACAACTTTGATTGGGCGTCGAGCGTCACTGCATTCATGTACCGGAACATGGACTTGATTTTTCAAGGTCAAAAACATTGCAACAATGTTTGGAAGATGTGGGAGGTAATTTCTCCTTATTTGTTATCCATTTTTCCTTAAAAAATCAATGTAATTTCTCCTTATTTGTTATCTAGTTTTAGGTTCACGAGGTTCTCGGGATTCATGCGTCTGGTTTCGTTGATCGGGATGTCTCTTTTCCTTTTTGCCATAAATATACCCATGCTACCATCAGAAGACTTTCTGCTGAGATGGTAAGGTGTCAGCCCGACCTCTTTTGACGGCGACTCGCAACGTCCTCCCGACATAGAGCACGTACTTTTATTGTCTTTCTTTTTAACTGTCTTGAAAGAGTTTTTGACTTTACTTCTATTTTTTTTCAGATTTCGCCCGATCCCTGAGCAGCGACCGATACCGATCTTACTTTTGCTATTGAAAGAGCTCGGGCTTTGGGGCTCTACAGCCAAGTCATTATGGGTCCCTACTAGTTTGTTTCTTACTTGGGGAGCGGTTCGATTTCTTGAATTGCGCGAACGGCTCGGTCTGTACTCCCATGAATCCTCTAGAAAAGATACTATCCGCTTAATGGAGCACTCACGAGCTGTTGAGTGCTAGGGGACTTGACGTCTCTTTTGAGTATTTCGTGTCGTTTGAGTATGACATATATCGGGCTATGTTCCAGGAGTAATTTCGTCCGTTAAGCTAACAATTCTTATAACTTTTAGTCTTAGCAAGATCCTTTGTGCTTTTCTAACTTTGTTCATTTTGAAACCAGCTCTCCATAGAGGTTGCCGCTGGATTCCGATGGGACATGTCATATAAGAACAAAACTGTGGTTGGGCCGTCATCCCTCATCCTTACTCTGCTCGGCCTCCTCCAAGACCTGACATGGCGAGCTCTTCTTCTCAACAACTGCCTATCCATCATTTCACTGGTCTTCCCAGTTCGGAGTTCTATGTGGAGGGCTTGGATGGAGTGATAGAGGTTCAAGTTTCTAATTTTTACCTTCTGGTTAAACGCTCGCTCTACCCTTCTCTGGCAACCTTGTATGTGATAGAGTGCTTGAGGGTGGTACACTGGCCCAATCTGATCATGTCTTGCACTGGCCCAATCTGACTCTGGTACTACACTTTCTGCCACCACTTTTAAGGGTGGTATCTCCAATTCAACTGGAGAGACTGCATCCCGTCCATTAACTAAAGAAAACGGAGTCCCCCAGTTGACGTTAGAATAGTAATCCGATACCCCCATAGCACAAATGGAAGCCTTGTTGGCTAATTCCTATTGCCTTCTCTCATTTTTGCGAACATCTGCTTAACATTTTTATTAGCTGGGTCTACCGCTCTATTTGCTTGTGGTCTGTAAGGTGAAGAAGTGTTGTATTTAATCTTGTACTCGTTTAGTAGTTTAATGAATTCTCCTTGAAAATGCGGCCCATTGTATGTAAAAATCTTTCCTGGGATTCCGTAACGCCAAAAGATGTTCTTTTCTACAAATCTCACATAGGAAAAAGAATCCAACTTAACGAAAGACTCAGCCTCTACTGTGATAACCCGAAAAGTATAATAATAGAGAAAAGAATGTTGTTGCAATATTATGAATTGCATGTAATTAAATTAATTAAAATACGTGTCAAATAAATTATTTAATGTTAATAATTAATGTTTCAGAAAATATATTAGCCCTGTGTGGGGCTATTGCGGTTGTGTAAGTAAAGAATGAGAAATATGGATGTGTTTCACAAATAAATTAATAAAGAAGGTTTAGAAAAATAAATATGAAATTTGATGAATCCTAAGTCTGAGGTTAGAATTAATTAAGATAATTTAATTAAGTTAAGTGCGTTTAGCGAGTATTTTTGGCTTTGATATCATAGTAAGTTTAATGCACATTTTGAAAGGACATATGTGTAGTATGATTAGTCGACTATCTACGGGCATAGGTTATATTAATTTAAGTTAAACCGTTTGGACTAAAATGATGTTAGTACATATTCATTCGGCATTAACCTCTGAAAAATAGATGAGAGGTAAATTAATTTGAAAAATATATTTGTATTCTGGACTTAGTAATGAACATAACGATGTAAATTATGTTAAAATAAGCTAAGCATGTTGAGTTAAAATTTACTAAGTACATATTACGGCTAGACAGGTCTCGCGGGCCTGAAAATGTGTGGCAACATATTTTTGAAAGTACATTCAGGTAGTAAGTATAACAATGAACCTAATGACATGAGCTAGGTTTATTTATGTTATACGGTTTGAATTAAACCGCGATTGGAATATCGACCAATCACGTAAAAGAGAAAACATATTAAAAAGAAACTGAATGTTTTGATTGGATAATACTATAAGTTACTGTGAGGACGCATGCGTACGATGATTTTTATAAATCATCTTCCTCTTTGCCACAGAGACACATTGGAAAGAAAATGAACTGGAAAAAAAAGAGAAATAGAGGGGTCGGACGAGGGTTCCGTAAGATTTTGATTTTTGTCATTTAATTCTTCTTGTATTTTATTACACAAAAATGGTATAGTTTGATATGCTCTTTGCATTGACATAAATTTTAAGTGGATTAGCTGGTTCGAGTTAAGACTAAGCGGTGTAAGAGAAGATAAGGGACTGGTAAACAACAATGGTGAGTGCTTCTATGTTTATTTTAATGATATACATGTCGTTTGCATATTGTATGAACTGATTTGGTATGAGAAATGTTTGCTATGACTTGGTTATTAGAATAAACCCTTGTTAGGGTTACGATTGAATTGCTATAAATTGATTTATTGATTTGGGTTGCTATTTGGGCAACATACTGGTATACAAAGAATTTATCGGAATTGTACAGAATTTTGATGAAGGAAATGAAGCAAGGTAAGGTATTGTTTAATTTATGTAGCTCAGTAAACTACTATTATTAAGTATATGTATACAAGTGGTGCCTATGTTGCACATTATACAAGTGGTGCCTATGTTGCACATTTTACAAGTTATACAAGTGGAGCCTATCACATTATACAAGTTATACAAGTGCCTATGTTGCACATTATACAAGTTATACAAGTGATACCTATGTTGCTTATTATACAAGTTATACAAGTGGTGCCTATGTTGCACACTATACAAGTTATACAAGTGGTGCCTATGATGCACGTTATACAAGTGGTGCCTAGGTGTCACAAATGTGAAAACATGATATACGTCTACCATTGCTTCTGGATCAATCTCAGGCCATGTTACATGTTAGATATGTGAGGACCATGCTTATTGGTATGAGGGTATCAAAGAACCATGCTTATTGGCATGGGGGTATGCATATGCATAAGTTTTATGTATGATGAGACATAATTACATGTTAATGCCAATGTGCAGGCATAAGATGATTATGTGTGATGTGATATTGAAGTGTAATGTTAATTGCATTTATGTCATGCTAATTTGCAGATATAAAATGATTCTATGTGATATGATATTAAAGTATATTGTTGATTGTATTTATGTCATGCTAATTTGCAGACATAAAATGATTATGTTTGATGTGATATTGAAATGTTTTGTTGATTGCATTTATGTTACGCTAAATGTTGTATTTAATTATTTTGGGATTTGAATGTTCTATATATGTGAAGGGTGATTTGTTCAAGGTATGGAAGAGCTACGAGAGACTTGATCCCTTTGGATAGGTACGTAGGCAGCCTCGATGAATGTGCAGTCTGACTATGTGAAAAATTTTATTTATTTGTTAACATTTATGGCGGTTATGTGTTTATGGTGTAGGGCGCATTCACTGAGTATTTAGTACTCACGCCTCACATTTCTAATTTCAGATTGTCAGGATAGCAGGAAACAGTCAGCTCACCAAGATGATTGGTGGATGACATAGCTGTATTAGATTTTATTTGTAAAAGAAATTTTTTTATATTTTGTAAAAGCAAGTTTTGTGTAATTTATGTAAATAAATCCTCGGATGGGGTTAAGTTTTGATGTAACTACAAGGCTATGTAAAAGGATGTTTTTCTTCCATCTAGTATCCACTATACTTATTTTGAGAAATGTAAACAGTGTGTGTGAGACATGTGTCTCTTATTATTCTTTTTGTAACCCAGGTGGATTAATATATGTCAAGTAAGCAAGTGAAGTTTGAGGTTTGTGAGGGATGACATCACGTCATTTCTCACGCCGGGGGTCACATCTACCCATTTCAAAAAATAATCGATTGCTATCAGGATGTAGATGTGCTTATTGGATGCTTCTAGCGAAATCTTCCCAATCACGCTTATTCCCCACATTTCGAATGGCCATGGATTAGTCATGCTGCGTAAGGCATTTGGTGGCGTGTGATTCAAATTAGTATGCACTTGACATCGGTGACACCTTTTTACAAATTTAGCACACTGTACTTCCATTGTCTGCCAAAAGTAACCCAATCACATTATCTTCCTTGCCAATGTTTTTCCATTCATATGGGGACCACAAACCCCCAAGTGCACTACTTACATTAACTGCTTGGCTTTGTCTTCATCCACACAAAGCAACTGAATCTCGTTGAACGATCTCCAATATAGGCGCCCAGCACATAGAATAAAATTCTGGGCTATAAGGGCCAAAGCATTTTTTTCCATTCTTATCTGCTCCTTTCAGGAATTCCCAACTCTCCACATATCTCCATATGTCGGTATACAAAGGCTCCATTTCTGGTCCTTTTTCAATTACTCCAACTCCTTCCATGAACATCGGAGAATTTTGTTCTCGTATCACTATTGGTCTTAGATGCACGCCATTCGAAACTTCTATCATGGATGATAAGGTTGCCAATGCGTCTGCCATTCGATTCTTTTCTCTCCGGATAAACTCGAAGGTGATGTTTTTTAATTGAATTGCAAATTCTTTTAACTACTGATAGTATGATTTCATCCGTTCTTCCTTGACGTGCCAACTATAAGTCCCTTGGTATACCACCAATGAAGAATCTCCAAAGACCTCAACCTCCGTTACTCTTAACTCCAATAGTGCTTTTAAACCTACTATGCAAGCATCGTACTCTGCTTCATTGTTTGACACTTGATAATTCATTTTTTTCCCAAGGGAATTTGTTCATCCTCTGGTGTTAACAAAATAACTCCAAGTCCGTAACCGTTCTGATTTGCAGCGCCATCAAAATACATTTTCCAACCATGTCTTTTTCTCACTTTTACAATCTCCTCATCGGGAAACAAATAAGACTCTTCTCGCACTTCTTCCGACGGAAGATTAGATAAAAACTCTGCCATGACTCTTCCTTTCACCGACTTTTTGATGGTGTAAATAAGATCGAATTCTAATAATAACAGCAACCACCTTGCCATTTTTCCATCTAGCACGGGTTTCTCCAATAAGTACTCCAAATGATCCAATCTGGCTATCACATGTACCGGGTGCGATATCAGGTAGTGTCTCAACTTCTTGGCTGCCCACACCAGAGTTAAGCAAGTCTTCTCCACAGTAGTATATCGGGTTTCACAATCAGTCATCTTCTTGCTTAAATAGTATACGGCTCTCTCTTCTCCTTCTTCATCTTCTTGCGCCAAAATGGCTCCCATTGACGACTCTGTAGCATTAGGGTACATGATGAGCGATGCCCTCTAGTCTTGGCAGGACTAAGACATATGGTTTTGATAAGTATGTTTTGACTCGCTGGAGTGCTTCTTCGCATTTTGGATTCCATTTTCGCCCAGCGCTCTTTTTCAAAACTTTGAACATTGGCTGGCAGGTTGTGGTGAGTTTTCTGGGTCTACTTCGATTCTCCTGTTATTAACCATAAAACCTAACAGCTTTCCTGCCGTCACCCCGAAGGCGCATTTATTCGGGTTCAATCTCAATTGATACTTTCTTATCCGCTCAAAGAACTGATTCGCTTTCAGCTGTTCAACTTCTTCTCTCACTTTCAACTGCAGGTCAAGCTTCAACCTTCTCAACTTCTGTTTTACTGACTTGGCACCTGAGTATAGGAGGATCTCATGCTGTACGATGTTTGTGTCTACTCCGGGCATATCTGTGTGGGACCAGGTGAACACCTCTTTGAATTCTCTGAGTGTATGGACTAGTTCCTCCTTTTCTTGCTCTGTCAATGTAGTTCCAATCCTGTTTTCTTGTAGTTCTTCATTAGTCCACAGATTGCTCAGTTCAGTCTCACTTGGCAAGGGTTGAATCTTCGGTGTCTCACTTTCACTCACTAATTTTTTGATTTCATAAGGGGTTTCAAAGTTTTCATTATTAGACATAGAGTATACATATCCATTTTATTCATATCATTTGTGGTTACAAGATCAAAGCTTTCAACGGGTTTAGCATAAGTTCCTCTCATTGGTTTTTCAAAGAAACTTAGCATGAAAGCATGCATGCAAACAAACTCACAAACGACACTTACAGAATCCTTATCAATAGATCAAAAGGTGAAAGTGTTCACAGTTAAGCTTGGGATCCCTTTCTCTTTCTCTAGGATCACAAAGACATTCTCTTTCAGCCCTCCATTCTCAAAGATTCTGGCACCATCCGCGTAATCAGCCCAATTTTCCAGGTCATCTGGATCCCTGCTTGCCGCTTTGTTCTTTTCCTCAAGTTCTGCCATGCTGAAAATGCTACTGAAATCCACAAACTGCACCCCAATACTCTTGTCCTTAGGATTTGGGAAGTCGAAACATAAATGAGTTTCTCCCTTCCAGATCTAATTTCCATTTAGAGATTTCGAGTAAGGGGCCATTTAAAATTTTTCATAATTTTTAGGGCTTCCACATCCAATTCTTCACTCTTGTCGAAATCCACATACTGTACCAAATCAAAACCTCATGGCATATCCTGCCCAACTACTTCTCACTCTACCCGATACACTGGATGAATGACATTCTTATCCCCATCAGCATGCACCGTCAAAACTCTAGTTTCGCACTTTAGCTTTATCTTTTGGTGGACTAATGATGGAACCTCCTCCAAGTGATGCAACCAGGGCCTCCCTAGCAGCATATTGAAGGATGCTGCAATGTCAATAATATGAAATTCAGATTCACTATCCAATAGGGCTACTTTCCCTTTGGCTTTTACAGTTCCATAAACTTGACGGGGAGTGTTATCATACCCTCTCATAGCTGGCTCGGAAAAGACTATATCTCCATCAGACAAACCTAGTGCTTTGAACACTTTCAACGGGATCATGTTCAGGGCTGATCCGTTATCGACTAGTAACTGGGGTACTCTTTTCCCATTACATTCCATCGTTACATACAGTGCTCGATTATGGTCCTTTCCGTCATTAGGTAAATCGGTTTTTGAAAACAAGATCTTATTTTCCCCCATATTCAGATGTGTGATTGTAGCAACTACCTCCTCATGTGTTGCTTACACATTGACTCCCATCCCTTTTAGCACGTTTACAAGTGCTAGTTTGTGCAGTTCTGACGCCATTAGCAGGTTCCAAATTGATACGTTCGCTTGCGTTGCCTTCAATTGTCTAGTCACTCCCCCATATTCTTCATAATCTTCCTCTCTATTTTTAGAAGTAGCCCCAGTCACTACACCTTCACTGAGCGTAGTTGGCTTAAACAATCTTCCCGATCTTGTAAGACGATTTATTTTTTCAGATTCCAATTCTTACACGGATCCTTCATTCCCCTTGTCCCATATATCTTGTCCAATGAATGGTACTAGCTGGATTTTTAACCATATCGGTCTTACTTCACACACGGTCTGCTCTTCCAACTCTCTGGGCGGCACCAAAGCACCACTATCCACCAAATCTTGGATTTCGTTCAACAATTCAAAACATTTGTTGGTTTTTTGCCCTTGTTGTCTATGATAGCTACAGAACCCAAGCTTCCCTTTGACTAAACCATTTTCTCTTCTTTCTTGAAACAATAAAAAATTTCTTCTGAATCAAACGAGGGACAAAAGCTTCTAGTGTCAAAGGGAGTTCCGTGAACCTCCTTCCCTCTACCCAGTGATTTCTTGTATTGGCTTCCCCAACTCCTATCTTCAAACTTTAACTTACACTTGTTATTTTTTTTTCTTCTTCTTTCTTGTGCTTATCTCCCTTTGATACCGGCCACTTCTTTTCTGATTCCTTCTTCAAACTTGGGACATCGATCTCTAGGATTCCCAATTCTTTCTCAATTAATTCCATTGATACTTTTACCCCGTTTACTACTTCTCTGACCATCCCGATTCCGATTTCCAAGATATTGACTTCTGATTCTTTGAAAAGACACCCTGGTAGTTAATTTTTCCTCCGCCAAGTCAGTAATTAGCGTGGTTGCATTTAACACTTCTCCATCGGATAGTGCATTCACGAAGAAATGTAAGGGATTCTTCTTAACATTGGGCTCGCTCAATTAGAAACTAATTTTCTTGTCATCAACTAATAGTGTCCCTCTTGCTGATGGTATGCACACTTAGTTCCTAGGATAGTTAGTCTTTGCTGTCTTTCCATTAATGGAAATGCCACAGGTAAACTTAAAACCCCACACTCTACCAACAATTTCACAACTTGTTCATAACTCATTATCTAGGTTTGTACCCACTCTTTACAATTTTTCTCAGGTCCTGAAGTTGTTTGCAAGCATTACCCTCCAGTAATCGTAGTTCAGGTTGGTGACCACCAAATCAATATGTTCTATCTTACTTAACCGGTGCGGGACCGTCCCTGTCAAAGTCCTCCATCTAATTATTAAGGCCATGAACTTTTCTCCCGAAAATTGTGTCAAATTGTTCAACTCTGTTATCGAGGCACCCATGCCCATGTTGTAGGAATATGTTGACTTATAATTATTGCACAATGCCACAGGATCTGACGCTATTGTCAGATCAAAATTAGCAATCATCTACTTGCCAAACTAGTAAGGGGTTCCGGGAATAGGTTAGCAGCCAAACTACTGTGCACCGTCAACTAGTTGTTAAAATGTCTTAAATGATGATTCGGATCTGAGGTTCCATCGAATTTCTCGAACATGGAAATGTTAAACTTTCGCCCCCAGTTTGGTAGCTTCCAAGGATACTCTCTCCAAAGCCTTGGGCTACATCCTCCTTTTTAAGTACTAGGGATAGTTGTTGAGTCAACCGAGATATAGCCTCTTCTAAGGCTTTGACCTTCACACTCTCAGCGGGAGGAGCTTCCTCCTTCTTCACCTCATTCTCAACTGATACTGTTTTTTGCTGGTTGAAGTATACCCGGTCTTCCTCAGAAAAATTGTCCTCATCGTTATCAGCTTATATTAGGACTTCATCCTCTTTCCCCTTAGAGCTTTCCCCAACAAAGGTTGTCGAGTGAATCACCCCGAGTGCAGGGGTTGCTGGCATAGCAGTAGTAGTCATCTTCTCATTCAGGGCTAGCTGCCCTCCCTCTAATTTGTTCACTTTCTTAGAGATCTTGCTAATTTCAGTTGTCAGCAGGTTCCAGATAACAGCGATGTCAACATTGTTAATCTGAGTGGACTCAATCTTTCTGATCAATCTGTTCTTGTTGTCTCGGAAACACTGACCTTCACAAACAGAGTAGGGCCCTCAATGCCTTGACCCATCAATGCTTGACAATTTTATTCATTGTAGGGGGTTCAAAAGACTTTCACAACCCGTGCTAAAAAAAATTTTATTTCTAAGGAAGGTTACCAGGAAGGAACCAATTCCTTGAGGGAGAGCCTTTTAGCTTTCTCTAAAAATGATTTTGACTCTTTTCATTATGTATATGTATGCATGATCAATGCATGAGATGCATGAATGCGAGTTATTCTATGTCAAATAATCAAAGAATTTTATCAATTAGTAATTATGAGTAGTATTATCGTATTACTCTTGGATTTGTGCCTTTGGCAATTATGAGAGTAAAAAGATAGTAATTTTCTCAAAAATAAATTTTAAATAAGGACTTCCTAATTTAAAATTTCCCATAGTCCAGTACATGGAATAGGTTTTTTTTTTCGACGTCTTAGTATGTACTTTTTCTACCTTTAGGAATCATCAATAATTATCTCATCCTTTAGATATTGAAATAATATAAACCAAACGATCAAAACTAATTTTAACAGAATTGGTTTTGGTTCCTACTTCGAGGCTAAAATCTTTCTACAATTCTTACAGATGGAGTAGGTATTTTCTGTTTTGCGGCTTTTCGCCCGCATCATTTCTCTACCATTGGGGATCATTAATGGTTTATTTCATCCATCGGGTATTGAAATAATACTAACTATTGACCAAAAACTATTTGCAAAATGATTTTTAGCCCCTACTCCAGGGATGAAAACCTTATACAATCCTTTCAAATAGAGTAGGTATTTTCTATTAAGCGGCATTTCGCTCGCATCATTTCTTGACCATTGGGAATCATCAATGGTTTATTTTATCCATTGGGTATTGAAATAATACTAACTAATGGCCACAAACTATTTACAAAATGGTTTTTGCCCCTACTCTAAGGATGAAACTTTATATAATCCTTGTAAATAGAGTAGAGATTTTCTATTTTGCGGCATTTCGCTTCCATCATTACTTTACTATTGGGAATCATCAATGATTTATTTCATCCCTCGGGTATTGAAATAATACTAACTATTGGCCAAAAACTATTTACAAAATGGTTTTTACCCCTACTCTAAGGATGAAAAATTTCTACAATCCTTATAAATAGAGTAGGTATTTTTTATTTTCAAAACGTGAAAGCTCCTATTTCAAAAGCGTTTGAAAAAGAGATAGAATGCTTTCAAAAAAATTTTTGGTTTTCTTCCTTTTAGTATGTATGAATTACTTTACAAGTACACAAAACAATAAACACACAAATGCTATACTTCGGATCATCCACTACTACATACGAACCTAGGGATTATCTTAATTGTTTGTTGTAGTTTTGGGTTTGTCCAACACCGTTAATATACCCATAAATAGTACATTGTCATGATTGGATTGAGAATATGTACTAATCATTTAAAAGGTAGTGTATACGATGTTTCACCACCATTAC
>JAYMTC010000220.1:0-13607 GCA_036897605.1 Melianthus villosus
CCGACCAGCTTGGTCGTCTTCTTTCTCTTCCTAGCCTTGTCTTTCCTTGGTCAGACTTGTAGGTTGATGACTGACCACCCATGACGTGTGCCATTGGTTGGTCTACTTACCTTATCAAGTCGGTCTGAGCCTTAGTCGGTTTTAGTTTGATGAGAGGTTACTGAGGCCGAAGGATCTTTGCTCGTCTTAGTCACATCGACTTCGTCATCCGAGGTCTGCTCGGATCTTCCCACATCAATTATAAACATGTTTAGACATTCCATACGAGTTTGAAAGACTTACTTTAGTATATGCATGTGCGAATCAGCAACCTTGCAAGGCTAAATACTTCTGGGTGGGCTGAGGACAACCCCAAGCGCAAGAGATTTCATGCCATGTCGGATTGACTGTCTTTTGTTTCTAATAAACTGTTTAATGACACTATAATTCTATAGACATAACTTGTAATCATTTTTTCTCGAGTCGTACGAATCGTTAGTAATCGTCGATCAGCTATACGACGGTGAATTTTCACCCGTCACACTATGGAAGGAAGCTGGGAAAGTAGAATTGTTTGATGATGCACATTAGAACTCGTTAAAGCCTGATTCATATCATTTTTTTTATTGGATCTTTATGAGAAGATCGGAACTTTGATCTATACCACAGTTTCAAGTAAAATGTCACAGATACTGACATATTCATGTATAGAATACAATTATTAGTACAAATGTACAATCTAGCATGAATGTTACTAGACTTTGTATAATATTATATTATTACCTTGCGGACATTAAAAATCTTTTCGAAATTCGTACTCGTTCTAAATTATAGAAAAATAAAACTCCTATTATTTGGTGCACTTAATATGAGAATATAGTATCTTATTTATATTAGAAGTAGGGAAAACTCTAGACTAGAAACATGATACTCTATTATAGACTATAATATTTTGTATTTATGCTATAGTAATAGAATCTTTCGTATTTTCCTAATTAATTATATGTAACATCATTCTTCAATACATTTTGAAAGTCTTCCATTTATTATAATATAATATAATTTGGTACAAGTTTATTGAGAGTTTTGAACTTATTTGTATTTTGGTGAAATTTGAACATATATTAAAATTTTCCTTTTAATCTCATAAAATAATAAAATTATATCCATCACTATATATACACATAAAACTAAATAAACTAAAGTCATTGAAAATTCTTATTTAAAGACCACCAAAAAGATGGCAGTAAATTTGTAATTTTGTGAAGCCTTTCTTGATGATAATACGGATAACGAGATGAGAATCTTTGAATTTGCAACAGGACAATATATACAAAGCAATAAATTATGTCCCATGCCTATGAATTTTGTGAAGACAAAATTCTCACATGGAATGGAATTTACAGATCTAACCCCTGTCTACTTCTTCGCTGGGGGAGGAGGAGGCTTGCCCCCGATATATGTTTACTATATTTCCCACGCTTCCCATATAATATATTAATATTAGCCACTAACTAATACAAAAATTTTATTAACCTTAACGACTATATATAAAGCCAATTAAATATATGATCTTCTTTTTGTTTTTAATAATTTTACAATTGTAATTGATCAAAATTGGGTGTCTGGGTCTTCATTATTACCTTCACTTATTTTCAAAAAATAATTTACTACTATAGTTTTTTATTTATTCGACAAAAACTCCAAAAATCATATCAAAATAATATTTGTCTTCAATTTATATGTACAATTTTACCAAAAAAAAATCATTGACAAATGCTCTACCTTGAAAATTTCTCCTACAAACTCAGTCAATTTACATCAACAGAAAAACAAATAAACTAAAATTTAGACTTCCATCATCGCAACAATATTTTCATTAATTTATGCATGTGTATAAGAAACTCAAACCAACTTAAGAAAATTCTAGGATGGATTGATTGAATACGACTATTTTCTGCTAGTCATTCCTACCAGTCTAACCGACATTGCAACTGTATTTTGTAATATAAGCCTGCATACATTTAATTGGAAGGCACAATCTTTTGTTTGGAATTAAAAACACTACTTGAATTTTTTTTTATAACAAATAGATTGATAATGAAATATAATAATCATAAAATAATTAAATCTTAAGTATAAAATCAACAGTTATAAATAAAAAATATCGATAAAATTAAAAAAACTGAATCTTTATTGCTCAATTTAATTTACAAATGTACGTAGAAGTAAATTTACATGCATATCGGTCATGATATTGTTAAGAACTAAAAAAAAAATACCTAAAAATAATAATATTTATTAATTTTGTGAAAAAGTTAAATGATTATATTTTTTGAAAATTAAATATAAATGATATTTTTTTCTTTTATAATAATAAATTTTTTTTTTTGGGGTAAAAAAAGTTAAATGTTGATATCTTTTGAAGATCAAATATAAAAGATCTTTGTTTTCAGAATCCAAAATGATCCAAACTTCTTTTTGGTCCAAAAAAAAACGATTCATTACTAATACCATCATTAAATACACTATTTGTCATTTGGTTCATAGAGCTTTGAAAACAACTGGTGTCGTAAGCGGTGACGAGGAGGATCCCTACCGACCACTCGTCTCTCCTTTTTGTCTCCAAACGAAGTCTCTCTGGTTCTTCCTCCAGATCGAAGACGACGCACCAGCTGCAAAGCCGAAAGGTTTGTATTGAAGTCTGGATTCTATATTCTCTTTGCATCCACAGTTCAGTTCAACGAATCAGGTTTTTGACTGATATTCCTCTTTTATTTCTTTCTCTTGTTATGCTCAATACAAAATACAATGGATTGTTGATTCATTTTTGTTTTCGCATTCATTTACTGTTCAATGGAAGAATCGGGTTTTTTTTATTGCTTTTCCTTTTTTATTTTCATCTGTTTTGGTCTCTGAATATTCTATCTTGATTTGCGTATTTCAATACAGGAATAAGAAAAAGAGATTAAGCTTATTTGTGCTCATTTTTTAATTTATTGGAGATAAGTTTTTTGCATTTTTGTCTAAGAGATGAACAGCTAGTCTTTGTTGCATCAGTAAAGGGTGATAGTTCACCCCACCCAGATGCAATAAAAGGAAGAAGTGATATGAGTTTCTGAAGCATGAGTAAAGGCTTATACCTTTTTCTTCTGTTTTGAAATACCAGCACGAAGCTTTTTCCATTCTAATTTTCCAACTTTCTTTAAACAAGACTCGACATCCTAAATTTGAAGCACCTATTGAGATGATGTCATGTCTTTTTATTTTCTCCATCTTCATTTACTCTCACAAACCTTTCACTTTTCTACTGGAGCTCTTTTAATATTTTTCTCACTGAGAAAAACAAGGTATTTGAAGATTTCTTGTCTGATGATTTTCGTTTCATCATGATTATGTTTTTGTTTTCCTCTTCTGTGACTATTGAAGAGAGATCGTGTTTTACTTTTCTTGGTGGAGTAAGCTAAATGACAATGTTAATGAAAATGGATACCTCCAGGCCCCTTTTTTCACCTTTACTTTTTCTTGCTGATTGCAAAGTACGTTTTCATGGAGAAAAACCAAGAACAGAATAAATTGCTATTTTAATTCCATTTTATGATCGTTGCTCTTTTCAGAAGAGCTGTAAATGAATATAAATCAAGTCTTGAATGTATATTTATTTCCATGAATGTTGGAGACACTGCATTTTATTCATGGATGAGTGGAAGCTTGGGTTGGGAAACAGGAAAATGAATAAAGTGAGTGGAAATATGGGTGTGTGAAAATGCAGTAGAGAATGTGTTTGGTGTGTACTATGGTAGTTGTGATATTCCTTTTCTTTTTTTAATGACTATTGGAAAGAGAGATTTTCTTTGTCGGTGAACAAGCTAAATGATCAAAATAAATGCAAAAGGATCTCTCTGTCTCTCTTTCTTTTAGCAGTTATATTTTTTAAGCGTGTATATTTAATTGAAAAATTAGAACTTTCTGGAGAAGAATCGAGAAAGGAAGATATTATTGCGGTAGCTGTGCTTTCTAGAAAAGCTATAATTTATATCAGTTGGTCGAAATTATGAATATAAATAATTTCCATGAATCTTGGAGATAGTTTATTTATCTTGGTTTTAGCATTCCAAATAGTGTTAACTTGATTTTGTTTCTGTGTAGGGTTAGATTTTATTCATGGTCCACAAGGAAGTAAATTGAGGAAGGAAGTGAAGAATAGCAGTTGGGAAGTCATAAGTGATAAATATGGTTTTCAAGCCATTGGTTTGGTATTGTAAGCCAGTGTCAAATGGAGAATGGGCTAAGACGGTGGAGAATGCATTTGGTGTGTACACACCCTGTGCAACAGACACATTGGTCGTTGCAATTTCTCATTTGGTGCTTATGGGTTTGTGCTTCTATCGAATATGGCTGATTAAGAAGGATTTCAAATCACAGAGGTTCTGTTTGAGGTCGAAATTCTATAATTACATATTGGGCTTATTGGCTGCTTATTGTACCGCTGAACCTTTGTTCAGACTGATAATGGGCATTTCAGTCCTGAACATAGATGGACAGACCGGTCTTGCTCCATTTGAGGTGATTTCTCGTTTCTATTACTTAATGGTTTGTATCATCTGTGGATTTATGGTATCTGGTATTTATACCGTGCTCAACCTTAATAACTCAGTACTATATTTTTCATTAATGGCATTTCTATATTTTTTGGAGTTGAGAAGGTGATTCACCTTGAGAACTACAAAATTTGTGCACTTTTAAGTATCTGCTTATCTTTTTCAATATTTACCCATAGTATTGTTTCTAGAAGGCTAATCTCTTTGACCCAGCATGTACTGTTCATTCATCACTTATGCAATCCATGATTAATTTTGGTGGGAATGCCAATTCATCTTTAGGGCGATCTGTGGTTAGATGGTTGCTATTACATATATCTTTTCCCTTGAGATTATCCTTAGCATATTGTTCCATTTGGGGTATCATCTTAGTTTAAGAGAAACAACCTAAGACCTGCTTCAGTAATTGAACACGAATCTTTTGCGCGAAAAACTCATTCTTGTCCTTATGCCAGATGGTTTCCCTGATCATTGAGGCTCTTGCTTGGTGCTCTATGCTTGTCATGATAGGAGTTGAAACTAAAGTTTACATCCGTGAATTCCGGTGGTTTGTCAGATTTGGAGTCATCTATGCGTTGGTTGGGGAAGCTGTGATGTTCAATCTCATTCTTTCGGTGAAGGAGTTCTATAGTAGGTTTGTATCTGGTTGCTTACTCTGAGACATGATATGATTTATTCAGTAGCCAGTACCATTTCTTTTCAGTACACAGAGAAGTGATGCTATGTTCCAAGTGTGTGTGGGGATTTAATTCAAACTACATACATATAATTGATGTGGTTTGAAGTCAAATATTGCACTAATGTATTGTTTGCTTATTTGTACTGACAAATCACATTTGAATTGTATGAATATATCAATTAACTGCCCAACAAACTGTGGTTTGGTTCAATAGATATACTAATTACAACACCCAATTAATGCGGGGAAATGTCCGTTAGAGTAGAAACTTTATTCTCTTTGTTTACTTGTTATATTTGGGGAAGAATATAATTCAAGCATTATTGGTTTGTGCAGATCTGTGCTGTATTTGTACATCAGCGAGGTTTGCTTCCAGGTTCGTTGGCCATGGTTCTAGTCGTTGAGTACTTATGTTCATTTATTTTAGCAATTGCAGTTTTAATTGTGTTGTAATGGACACTCTGAATCATTGTGACATTTCCTGGTAAAGGATTGTCCTAAGAAATGATTGCTGTAGTTTCCATTATAGTCTCAAATTTCTAAGCCATATGCATGTCAGCCTGCAGCTGGTAATTGATTTCTGGACCAGGGTTTCCAGATTCTCTACACGCCCTTGCGTTTTTGTGAACTGGTTCTCACGTTCCCAAATGAGAGGGGTTCGAGTCCCAGTCTCTAAAAGTAGTGTACCGGTAAAATAAATCTTATAAGTCAATGAAATTAAAAGAAAATGTGTTTCAAATTTGTATTTCACATGCAATAGATTTATTCTTGGTTTAATATAATGGTTATGAAACTAGTAGCTTTAAGAAACTATTCATTAGATGTACAATGTTAGTGAATTTATAATTATCTAAGCCTGCCCAAGCTACCGGATACCCTACAAAATAATGCTGCCAACCCTGTCCCGGACCCATAGTAAAGGTGTGATGAAAAACCTGTCAGGATGATTCCAATTAGTGGTCTCCTGTGTAGGTCCTTAGACTGATCTTTTACATGAACACTTGTGCTGCATATTTTAAAACTCAATTGTTTTTTGTTTTGTTTTATTTTATTTTTATGAATATTATTTTAATTTACCAGTCTCACATCAGTAAGGTGTAGATATTATTTGTAATATATAAGGCTTCAATTCGACTACTAAAGTCACCAAGTTGTCATGACTTTTAGGCCCAAGGTAGGCCAAGTGAATCTTTGTTGATTTTAGGATAGTAGTATTGGGTTTGTGACTATGATTTTGTAGAATGAGATATTGGGACAGGGTCTGATCCCACTCGGTAGCATGGGCTGCTAGGTTGGCTCGTTACAATTATTGAACAATTGGATTACACTGTTGGGCATTCTATTTCAATATTATCGTAATAGCATCATTTTGATTTAGGTTTTGGCCGGAATACTCTTGCTTGTCTATGTTCCAAATTTGGATCCTTACCCTGGATACACCCCAGTGCGCAATGAAGGCATTGATGACGCTGAATATGAAGAACTTCCGGGAGGAGAGCAAATATGCCCTGAGAGGGGAGGAAACATAATTTCAAGTACGTATTTATATGTTTCTCTTAGTATTCTGAATATTTTAAAATGACACATAGTACCAAACTCTGTTATGGGGTAGAAATAGTTCTGCACATATGCTACCCCAGAGTGTGAAGGTTATGATTATACCATTTTCTCCTTTTAAATGATTTCAGTTACAGTGTACAAGGTAGAAAGAAAAAAAAAACATAACTCAAGCACTATTCAGATTTTTTTATGAATGCAGAGAATAATTATTTTTTGTAGGTTTATATTGATACTCTCTAACTCAATATTTTCTGGCCCTTCGTTCCTCTATAGGAACTTTCTTTGGATGGATGAGTCCCCTCATGAAGCTAGGCTACAAAAGACCTATTACTGACAAAGATGTTTGGAAATTAGATACATGGGATCGAACTCAAACACTAAATAACAAGTATGCTTCTGTTTTCCTTGCATTTGTTTTTTCTTTGAATTAATTAAATAACAATATCACATGTTATTTTCACCTTGTAGGTTTCAGCAGTGTTGGGCTGAGGAATCACGAAGCCCTAAACCATGGCTGTTAAGAGCATTAAATAGTAGCCTTGGTGGAAGGTAAAATAATGAATGAAAATGATTCTCTCTATCAGACTAGGCTAGAGATTTCTTTTGTGAGATATGTTGTTACAGATAATTTTTACTCTTTTGAAAATAACTGAAAAGGAAATAACCAAATTGATGTGATAAGTAGCAATCGATGTTGCTTTTGAAATTAATACATAAAAGAAGAGTAACGATCGAATGAAACAATGTAATTGTTTGTGTGATGTGTGTGACAATATGAAGAAACAACGGAATTGTGTGAGCGCGCTTGCCCATGCACCCTTACCCGCATGCGCTTGTGCACGAGTGTCTGTTTGCTTGTTAGAGTGAAAAAAAAAATTTTTGTTAGCAAGCTATGAAAACAGAGAATAAGAAGATATGCTAGTAAATAAAATAGTATGTAGGTCTTGGGATATGAATGTAATGCTCAATGAGTTGCATGGTGAATTTTGCTTCCAGTAAAATCACGTGGTTGTGCTGCCAGTCTCCATCCCTATTATGCATGTAAATGAAAAAGATTATAACTTTGTCTTTGCCTGAGAGTTGGTAATATTGTGCCTTTGGTGTAGCATATTTGACATTTGACTGTTTTGCCACTATCGGTAGGGGGTAGGGTCATGGGGCTAATAGCATGGTTATACGCAATGGAAATTTTTGGTATCATATACTGTGAGATATAGAAGTAGCCAAGCTGAATGGGTCTAGATTTGAGAAAATGCCATATGGAGAGTACAATAATATTATTCGCACCTATAATTTTAAGCTCTCGAATTTCAAAGATTATTGTCTATAATGCTTCACTTGTCAATGAGTATCTACTTAATTTTATTTTTATGCTTTTTGTAGGTTTTGGTGGGGAGGCTTCTGGAAGGTAGTTAACTTTTTTTTCAACTTTACAAGTTGCTTACTTTCTATTACAATGAATTTCAGAACTCCTGAATTTGAAATAGCCAAAAATGTGCTTTGATGTTCTCCGAAGTACACGAGTCGAGTGATTCATGCATTGAAGTTAATATCATATGCATTTGATATGTTCATGGCACAATGTGTTCTTCAAGGCTTTCTTCACATTGTGTTGACATAAGAAAAGCTTGAAAATACTCTTTTTGTGTGAACGATACTTAAGTAGCTTCATTTCTTTGTTTAAAAGAATGCTGATACTGATTTATTAGTACATATACTTTGTCAAATGTGTTAATCTTGTATTGATTGATTATTTGGGCTAAAAAAGTTCCCTTGGTATATGCATAATAATTATGTTTTAACATATTCGTTCCTGTGGTGAAATTCCAGATTGGCAATGATCTTTCCCAATTTGTTGGACCACTTATATTGAACAGACTCTTACAGGTAACTTACTTTTTGTTAGTTCCTTATTAAAAGATCTAGGACTACCCTTGGTTGCCTAATGAAGTTAAATGCAAGAGGACTCATTTTCTTCTTGCAGTTGGAGAGTTGTTTATGCTCATGGTGAATGGAGTGGTTATCCTTATTTACTATTGTTATATCAGTAAACAGAGCGTTCTATGGGCATGGGGGTCAAATGTGGGTTAAGGGTGGTTTACGTACACACACTTATATGTATCTCATTTACATATACAGTTACTTATTGTATGTGCAAAAATATGTATATGTACTAGTATGTATATATGTAGACATATATGATAGAACATTGAGTTACTTATGAAGTAGTGATAGCTTTATAAACTGATTCTTGAATGTTGTGATTCTTTTGTTTTTATTACCACTGACTTCACTTGGTAACCGCAGTCTATGCAACGAGGGGATTCTGCTTGGATTGGTTACATCTATGCTTTCTTGATTTTTGTTGGAGTGGTATGATGTATATCCTTTCCTGTAGTTGTTAATATATGCTTATGCAATTATATTTGATTGCTGGGAAGTACTGTTTTCTTTATTAATGTTCATCACATTAAGACTTGAGCGAATTTTGCTAATCATATTCATGCCGCATCGGCATAAGTGTAGAATGAAAATATAGTATGCCGTTCGTATTTCATCCAATTAGTTTTGCATGATCATATCAAAGTATTTTTTTTTATTGATTAATCAACAAGCACTCATTTTCTCTCATATGGTGCATTTGGTCCAGGTATTTGGTGTGTTATGTGAAGCTCAGTATTTTCAGAATGTGATGCGTGTTGGTTTCCGGGTGCGATCAACTCTGGTAATTTCAGTTTCACAAGTTGAAAGTTTTCATGAGCTAGCTTTTTTTTTCTTTTCCTTGACGATATGGTAGGCGGAAATTAGGAGTTTGTTATCAGGTTATGTGGATCTTGTTCTGCCTTCTGTGAGTATTAGGCTGTACAGTAAATGTTTTTGAGGGGTTGTAAAATTGGACTCTGCTTCTATGGACTAGTCAGTAACATATATTCATTGGGTTAGGTCTATTAATAAATGTTATATTGAGATCATAAATTCAAAAAACATTTGAATTCTTTACAACCTTATCAATCTCTGCTGCTAAGTTGGAACTATATGTATAACTGATAGTTTTGTGATGTAGGTTGCTGCTGTATTTGGGAAATCTCTGAGGCTAACCCATGAGAGTCGTAAGAAGTTTGCTTCTGGAAAGATAACCAACTTGATGACGACTGATGCTGAAGCACTTCAGGCATGCTCTATATAGTTATGGGCTTCTGATGTATCTGTCTATATGATAACTCCCTGGATTTTACCTATCATTTGCCTCTAATTTGTTTTGTTACCCATGTGGATACTAGTTTTATGCGTGTGTATTTCTCTATATTACATTCATCTGAAAGCCAAATTTCTGACATCATATTAGTTCGTTCTTTACAAAAAGGATAATATTTTTGTTAATTCTAGAAATAAAATCTTTATTTATTTCCACAGGAAATATGCCAATCAATCCACACTCTGTGGTCATCTCCTCTTCGTGTCATCATTGCAATGGTTCTTCTCTATCAGCAATTGGGTGTTTCCTCTCTTATCGGTGCTTTGATGCTAGTCCTTCTGTTCCCTTTACAGGTATATATGGTTTCCCTGTTATGTACTTATGACAAGAAATGGCAACAGATTCAGTGTGATTTCTTCTGATTGAGGATTCCAACCATAAAATTTTTGAGAATTGTGTATTAGATCTTCAATATTCTTTGTTGGGCATCAATAATCTAGCTATTAAAGTTAGTAAAGTAGCATTTTAGAGACCTTTCCTGGACTCATGTTCTAACACAATTTCAGTATTATGCGTACTAAATCTCTCCCACTTGAAGGTCCATGTATTATAGGTAGTTGACTGTACTGATATAACTTGTAATATATTCATGTTGTTGTAATGGTGATTTACAAGTGATTATATGGTGATTAGAATGAATACTTATCACCCTATCATGTCGTAGTTCAATATATGAAATTATTAGTAATTATTTTCTCGAATAAATTATGGTAAATATTTCTTGTCATACAAGTTGTTTTAATTCTTGCAAGAATAGACATCACGCAGAATCCATGGTATGACCGTACACCTAAATTCTAATACAGAATTATCAGCTAATTAGCTAGTGACACCACAGAATTTTTTTTACCATATTGGATGCGTAAGTGACTAAACTAATACAATGCAAGTGACTAAAGGAATCGGCCATCTTCTGAAGTTAGTCATCGGTGTAGTAACATTGTTTGCTAAAGATGCCCCATCGACATTTATCTTCACCTAATATTTGTTATGGTCCCTTCAGACCAAAAAGGTAATTCAAAATGTTTGTGGGTGCAATATAAAGCAGTACACACCCATATATATGTTGTATCTGTACTCCCAGATAAGAAGGTTATGGTATTGTTGCAGTTTTATTTTGGAGTCCACTGATGTATTTAGAATTTTCTGGAATTAAGTCCTTATTTTGGAGTCCACTGATGTATCTGTACTCCCAGACACTTGTCATTAGCAGAATGAAGAAATTGTCTAAGGAGGGTTTGCAACGAACAGACAGAAGAATTGGCCTCATGAATGAGATCTTAGCCGCAATGGAGACTGTGAAGTATGTCACATATTTACTATGATTCATTTTACAATGTAAGGGCAATCTTTGATATTAGACTCTATAAAAATGGCTCAGATGTTATGCATGGGAGAATAGTTTCCAATCCAAAGTTCAAAGTACTCGAGATGATGAGTTATCTTGGTTCCGGAAAGCATCTCTACTAGGAGCGGTATGGAAATTTTTGTCCTGAAAAGTAATGATAATTATTAGATATGTCTATTATTTTGTTAATTGATCTTGTTAAGAAACTAAACATAAGGAGAGAGAGAAAGAACCAATGATTTTATGTGATTCAGCATAAGCCTACGTCTACGGGAATATCTTATATATTCATTAAGCACACTCTCTCAATTCACTCACTCGATACAATGATATAGCATGTATCTATAACAACACGTTTTACTTAATGTATGATCTACCCAAAGTATTTTGTCTTAATACATTATATAAGGAAACATAATATTTTAATACTTAATATAATAGATTACGTTCCCTTATATTCTAACACTCCCTACAAGTTGGAATGTGCACATGACAACTTTCACATAACGATTTAGCCAAATACATGAACACGACTTTCTTTTTGAGCTTACGACTTCCCTCGAATCCACATGACTTCCCTCGAATCCATATGACTTCCCTCAAGATACATAGCGAGTAAAAACTTACCCACCAATAGAAATTTACTTGTACTCCCCCTGGATATCATCGTCAACATATCTCGAGTGACGAGGACTTATTCGGTTGCTGCTCCTTACAACACCTTCGCGGACAACTACCTTATGCAGCACTTTCGTCGATTGATGCCTCATACAGCTCTTCCTCATGCAGCACTTCCGCCGGCTGCTGCCTCATGCAGCACTTCTGCCGGTTGTTGCCTCATGCAGCTTCTCCGTCAGCTGCCTCATGCAGCACCACTCCCGATTACTGCTTCATACAACACATCCGCTGACTTCCCCTTCACCAGGCTACCCCTCAGATGACTGTCTCTCACATGGTTGCCCCAAGCACATGAATGTCCAAGCACATAATTGGCCTCAAACACACGGCTTCCCTACATATCTCGGTTGTCCCAAACATCATGGTTCCCAACACAGCTATACTTGAAACAACTGCTGTTTTTCCTTCTTTTTTCCTTAATCTCGCACATGAAAAACATAATTTCAAACCAATGACCAAAATCCTAAGCTCTAATACCATGATAAGAACCTAAACATAAGGAGAAAGAGAGAAAGAACACAAGAATTTTACGTGGTTCGAAATAAGCCTACATCCACAAGAATATCTCATATATTCATTAAACACATTGTTTCAACTCAATTCATGTGATACAACGACACGGTCTCTTATTTATACCCACATATATTACCATATTTAGGATATACTCAAAGTATCTTGCTTTAATACATTATATAAAATAACATAATATTACATACAATAAATTATGTTTCATTATATTCTAACCGATCTAAATAGCTAATTCTTAAATTTAAATAGAATAAATTCACTGGCTACCAGTAGCACACTTGACCATCTTATATAATTATGTGTCAGAATATGCTATGCCAGCTAAAAAAGGCAGCAGATGCACTTTCATGGTATTTTCTACCCCGTCTTTTGTCAAAAGAGAACCTTTGCCTGAGGTTTTGTGACAGAACAATTTGGTAATTTCGAAAAGGCAGCATCGAAGCAATTGTGACTTAGTAGTGGATTTAATAAAGGCGAGCTAACTAAGAGTTTATAAGCTAGTCTGTTGACGCATATGAGAGTTGCATAACATATACTGATATTGGGCTACAAGTTATTTATGTTTATATTTCTGACAATTTTCCCTTGTACTGCAGTGTAATAATTTTATTTTAAACAGCATACCGATCGTGGTGACTGTGATTTCATTTGGAATGTTCACTTTGCTCGGGGGGGATCTGACACCTGCAAGGGCATTTACATCTCTTTCATTGTTTGCCGTGCTTCGTTTTCCCCTGTATTTGCTTCCTAATGCAATAGCTCAGGTTCTCTTTCAGCCTCTTTTAACCTGTTGTACTATTGCTCAAATGGAATTTCCTTATTTCACAAGAAAACTTCCTGGGGGCTTTTTTACTGCCTCTTTTTTTTTCCTTCACAAAAGTTGGTTAGTTTCAATTTGATTGATAATGACAAAACACAAAAAGTCCCTAATGGAGTCCCCATTTTTTGTTTATGCACTTATATATATATATATATATA
>JAYMTC010000221.1:0-13599 GCA_036897605.1 Melianthus villosus
GTGTAATCTCAACGTTTCTTTGACACAGGCGTTCAAATATGGAAGATGAAATATGTCTTCTTCCATGAAACTTGTCTTGATTTCTTCTTGAAAAACTTCAAATAGGTCCACAGATTTTTCATCCCCAAGTATTACTGTAAGCTGCTGTTGTTTCCTTCGTGAAACCAGAATGATTTTTTTTTCAAATTCCAAAAGTGCCCCAGTTAAAATGTTACGTGAGTGGCAAAAAAAAATATAATTAATGGTGATTTTTAAAGGAAGGACGTCTGACATTCAGGTTTGATTTGATAGTTTGAAGGTTAAAAAGTTAACGGTAGAATAATAGGGACTAGAGACATAACTAACGTATAGTTTAGGGACGATTGGTGTAATTTTTCCTTTAAAAAAACACCTGTTAAAATATGTGTACATGAGATGGAACATTTAGAAATTAAATTATACTTCATTTTTTTAAAATTATTTTCTAAAAATAACTTTGATAAAATTAAGAAAATATATTTTGAATTACATTTTCTCCGTTTTCCTGAAAATGCAGTAGTCGATGTCATTGAAAGAAATTGGTACTGAAAGTAAAAACTTATTTGCTTAATTATTAATGTTGCACCAAGATTACATACTAGTGCCATTTGTCTGGCCATATATCCAATAATACAATGGTTCACCACTGTAGAAAAAAAAAATACAATTATTTCACTTTAACAGGAGACAAATAAATTCTGAGCAGCAGCCTCAGGGCCTGCAGAACACCACCACCACAGTGCTTTTCTTAACCATTTCTGAACCCATCCAACACTCATAAGTGTATCTGGATGATTATCCTGCATTTGTTTCAAATCCAGGAATCTTAAAATCAATTATGATGTTCGACAGAGTTAAAAGGGTAACTTTATAATCCGATCTTTTCCATTTCTTTTGGTAGCTGTCGGAAGTATACCTGATTTTGAATGTTGAATTCCAATAACTGCTCATTCTTTACAAGGAAGAAAGATGCTGAACCAGAATATACATATAAAACATATATACAGCTAACAGAATACAACAATTAACAAAATCGCTGCAAGCTCGGGTCATTGGCTAACCAGCAGTTGAGGCAATTACCTGCTGTAGATAACACAACTGCGGGGCATTTCAAAGAACTGATCCCCACAAAAAAATCTGCATACCAGAGGTAGAACTTCTTACTGTTCCACCCAATACAAAATCCAAATGTTAAACTGCCTGTCTTTCAATTCCTACACCTTCCAATGCAGCTGCCATTGAAGCTGATGCCTCCTCTAGGCTCCGATTCTTCTGAACTTTGTTAAAGGCCTCGATAACATCTCCAACCTCCCAGTCGCTATAGTCCTCCATTCCAATTCCACATTCAAGTCCATTGTTTACCTGTCAAGAGGAATATGGAACTATGAAAGGGATAAAATGCTAGTGCTATATATCAACCATGGAAGTTCAACCCAGAAAAACACTATTCCTTCTATCTAGCTAAAACTGGTTCTTTTAGTTTTAAGATTTAACAATTTCCAGGTCAAATCTTAAAAATAAATGGATCATTTTTAGCTGGACAGCGAGAGTACAATATAGAAATATTTATCCTTTATGCAATTTGTTTCCTTTAGAATATGGCAGCAACAGGTTGAAAAATAATCTCCATAACCTCTATATCTAGAGGAGTCTGTGGTGCTTACAGAAGTATATTCAAGCAACTATGTCAGATGCATATAAACAATGGCAGACCTGTAAATATTTTTTTGGTGCGTGTATTCATATTAAGTTTATCTTTTTAACAAATTGACAAATAAAAGATAAATTGAAAATAAAATTCATTTTATTATGGTATCCCACAAATTAAAAATATGATAATATTTTACTATGAAATATATTTTTTCTCCATGCATATCAATCAAACAGTTATTCAATCTTTCACTAACTTTCCTAGTATAAATTTAGTTATATTCATCCTTAAAAAAGTTCTCCTCATACTGGTAAATTACTACTGGTAATATCAAAGTCAAATTCACTAATAAATAAAGTGACGAATAAAATAAATATTTTATCGTTTTAACTATTTTGTGAGTAAACTTCATACTGGGTCTTATTTTCATTCATTGCCGGTCTCAATCTATATTTATGATAACAATCAACATCCAATACACACAAGTTTGATAAAACAATTACCTTTTTCAAAGAACTACTTGAGCTCTATATTAGTCCATTTCGACATAATTTGAAATTCATATCGGGATACAGATTTATGAATTAAAGATTACCTCCCGAACTGATCTAATAGGAAAATAAGGAAAATGTACAAATCCATGCTAGATAGCACGTGTGTAAATGTGTACCAGCCATAAGGAAAGTTTATTGAAGAGAAATGAAGGTTATTGGACATAGAACCCATGTAACCCAACAGTAAGAAATAACTTGTAATTTGATATCATGCCAGCTCAGGCACACAACAGAGACAAAATATCTCTTTCGACTTCAAAATGCAAAACCATGGGTACTCGTGAACATGATAATATAAAGCAATGTCAGCTTAAAAACATACCTCTTTCACAACCTCCTTCACTCGTTTCAACGAATCAAGAACACCAACATATGCTGTTTTTCTGTTCCGAATAACTCGAATACCACAACCTTTAACTACCTTCCCCTCTGTTACCATGCATCCAGCTACACGACCACTGCCGCTGCTGAATACAGCTCGGACTTCAGCAGAACCAATTGTTATTTGATCCTGTCAAGATAAATTATGGCAACCATCAGCTAGAAATTAATGATTTAAAAGGGTGCAGGGCATGCCCTTTAATTATATTCAGCAGCTCTAAACTCAAAAAAAAATTATGAAAATAAAATAGAAATCTGATTGCAATGATACTCAAAAACATCAAGGTAGCATTTTCATCAAATGTTGGAGAAAACTTACATGAGGGTCTCATAATTATTGGGATAGGGTTAAAGACAACGCACCATATATTTCACAAGGTTCAGACAAACCATAGTAACCAAGCAGAAAGAGAAATATAACTACCAACAGATGTACAAGGAACGGCCTACAAGGGTATTATATTCAACTTGAAGATACAGATACAAGGATCAGATAATTGGGGAGAACTAAATTTTTCTTGCCATCTTCCAGTTTAGAATCCACGGATTATCGCATCATTATTTTTCTTCACTGAGCCAACAGAGCAAATCTCATTTATGCATATCACACACCTAAACGCATATATGAGTTAAGGAATATTATTTTTATGTATCGCATAATTCTCTCAATAAGTTTCAGTCTTTATTTTTTGGAGTCGATTGCGTATGTTAAATATGAAAAACTAAGTTAACCAGAAACTTCGTCTAACATTGAAAAACTAAAAATGAATTATGACTTTAACAACTGGTTGATGTCTTCCACCATACTTAAAGAGGGGAATGGATTTAAAAGACACTTGAACTTCATACGGGTGCCACGATAAAAAAACATATTAGCAGGAAGTGATGTATATCAACAGATTAAAATGCTATATTATGATAAAAATAAAACATTCAAACAGAGAATGTGAAGTAAGTTAAACCTCAACGGGATCTAGGAGCCCCTCCATGGCCTTTCGTACGTCATCAATAAGTTCATATATGATGTCATATAGACGAATCTCAACACCTTTCCTTTCTGCATAGCTCTTAACAGAACCAGGTGCTTTGACATTAAATCCCAAGACAATAGCTTTACTAGCAAGTGCAAGATCAATATCACTGGCACTTAGATCCCCTGTGGCTTGCAAGAGAAACTTCAAAGTGACATTGTCTTGTGGTAGTGCCTGAAGGGCTTGTCTGATGGCCTCGATCGATCCCTAACAAAAAAAAAGTGATTTTAAATTAATTGTAGTTGTTAAGAAACTACATATAAAAAGATAAAGAACACAAAGATTTTACGTGGTTTGACGACCTAATCCTACCTCCACGGGAGTATCACATATATTCATTAAGCAGACCGTTTCAACTCAATTTACTCGATATAATATCGTAGCCATATATTCATAATAACATATATGTGGTTTCCTTATTTAGGAACTAGCTAGAGTATCCTTAATACATAATATTATATTCTTAATACTCTAACACTCTCCCTCATGTTGGAATGTCCACATGACAACTTGTACTTGAAAGTTTCAACCCTCAGTTGAATTCACCAACAAATGCGACTTCACTTTGAGTTTCTAACTCAATTTGGACGAGAACCACGCGAATTCCTTTGAAATACGTGGCGAGACGAACTCCCCAACCAACGGAAGTTCACTTGAACTCCCCCCTCAATATCATCATCATACAATCTCGATAAATAGGCTTCATTCGATTGATGCCCTTTGCAGCACCACCGCCTACTATTATTTATAGCACCACTGTCGGCTATTACCTCATGCAACACTCTGCTCTAAGAGCAATGACGCCCAGGCCTTCGCCCAAGCCACGTGATCAACTCTCTACTTGAATTGGGCGCTCAATTAACTACCCATCAGACCCAACCCTCAAACGAAATGAACATATCAACCATCTTAATGACCCACCCATTACAAGCTCACGTTACTCTAGCTCGATGGCTACCTCATGCATAAACTAAATATAAAGAGAAAAAAATACAAGGAGTGGTTCAGATAAACCTACATCTACGAGTGTATCATAATATTCATTAAGTCTCAACTCACTTGATACAATTACACAACCATATATTTATAACCGCACGTCTAGGATTACCTTATTAACAACTACAAGTAGTATCCTTACTTAAATCACAATATATCATTACTTAATATATATTTCTTAATATTCTAACAGCAGTAAAGTAAGAAACAAGAGAGGCCATTCAAGAAATGTATTTCTTGGCATATTACCGAGTAAATAATTAATATCCAGAAGGGAAACGCTTACAAAAATGATTTTCCATGTGCGCACCATGTCAGCGGTGGCAGAAATTTGGATTTGAATTCAAAATTGGAAATGTATTATTTCATTATGTATCAGTCACTACATGCACTTGTCCAAATGTGGGCAAGGTTCAGAAGGTAAAGGCAACTTTAAGAGTGAACAAAGGGACAGATGAGTCTATGATCATACATGCTTCATATCCTTTTTAATTTTAAAACACAGTACGATAAATTACTCAAATAGTACCCAAAACACAGTAATATAAATTACCCAAACTGTACACAAAGGGCATGAGATGAATCCACGTTACAAAAATATCTAATGCAACTAAAGCTTTATAATCTGATATTTTACAAAATATACATTGACAACATGTCCAATGCCAATATGGTTAATATGTCAAAATTAGTTTACAAGTAAAAAAAATATAATAAGAAAATAATAACGTATTTATGATCACAATACAATGACCAGTGTTTTGCTTGTAAACAACTTTCACCTGCAAGGTTTGGGATTTAGGTAATCAACAAAGCTGGAGTCACCAAATTGTGAAGGTGTGTTAAAGTAAGCAATATCAAATCAAGGTAATCCATGGTTAAAGGATTAGTAATATATAAATAAGCAAAGGAAAGGAATCGTTTCAATTTGAACTCAGTTGCTATATAGGTCAAATGTTACATTTAATTAGATATAGAGATGTGAATATTAATCATAGTTGTCAAAGGCGCGGACATCGCCGCTCCATAGCCTAAAATAAGATAAGGCTTGTCTCTAATGCCTCGGAAAATTCAAGGAAAGATGATACACATAATGCCCGTCTTTTTAGCTCTATTTAGAGCACCTTAAGATGACGAAAGGTGTGCGTCTTTTTCTCTAGATTTAATGTTCTCTTAACCAAATTTCAGTGGGTTGTCGCTGGGTTTTACTTTTCATTATCATATTTGATGCTTTCTTTATATTGAATTTTCTTTTCAGGTCTCGTATTATACAACTTCTACCAATAACATTCTAAAACATTTTTCTATTGTATTTCAAAATTTATAATTTCTTTTATACTTATGATATTAATCAATTTAAATATAAATAAATATTTCAAGATGTTTGTTATTTAAATCCAAGGAAGGTGACCATCATATCTAACAATAATCCAGATCATTTAACAAAAAAGGTTATATGATCTGAACTTGAAAGATACATAGTTTTTTCAATTTATAGATGCTTAGAGCTACAAGCTATCTGTAAAGTCGGTTTACGAACATTACATATGAAAACTTGAAATAAAAGAAATGGTATAATGATGATCATTCTGATTCAACCACAACTCTCATTTAATCACCTACCTATGCAACAAGTGTTAGTTTCAAATATTGCACAAGAGTACTATTTTCTGATATTGCCATGCAACCAATTTAAACAAAAATCATATGTTTCAAGATGTTTGTTACTTAAATCCAAGAAAGGTAACAATAGTATCTAACAATATTCCAGATCATTTGAGAGGAAAAAAAAACAAGGTTACAATATGATCTGAATTTGAGAGCTACATACTTTTCAATGTATAGGTGGTTATAGCTACAAGCTATCTATAAGGTCTGTTGAAATTAAAAAAATGGTAAGAGAATGACCATTCCAATTCAACCATAACTCTCGTCTAATCACATATCTAGGAACAAGTGTTAGTTTCAGATCTTTTCCCAAGAGTATTGATTTTCCAATGCTACTGCCATGCAATTAGGTTTTGTGAAATGCAATTAAGTCTAACATTGTAATCTTGACAAATTCTATGTCGGAACTTTCCTGAGGAACTGGATGCACCATAATATCTAATATTAAGGCAATTTTGGACATCCATGTTTTGACTAAAATAATATAGTAATGGGACCAACTTTTCTACATACTTTATTTTGTAAATTGTCATTCATGTGTAAGGTAAGTTTCATGGCTACATCAATGTGTTTCTTTACATTCTAATGGGAGTGCATACCTGAACGTCAACCTTCATGATGATATTCAATTGGTGCAGGTCCAGTCCTGACAGACTCCCCGCTGAAACAGCTGAAGCTAAGGACGAAAGTGTAACCCTCCCATCCCCAGCCTTGTCTGATATACGTTCATTTCGCAATGCCTCTGCACGTAACTCTGCCTCTTCACGTGCAATATCGAGGGAGCCAACGACCTTGAACGCATCACCAGCAAGAGGAACATTATTCAATCCAATCACCTACAGATGTGAAAATAGACATTCATAAAATGAAGCAGACATACAATAAAGGTCAACTTCTCAATTATCTATGGTTTATCTGTAGAAGTTCAAAGGAAAGAGATAGCATAGCAAATGGCATAATGGTAGCTTCACATAAAAAAGACGAGAAAACGAAAAGTCAAAATAAAGAAACCTAGCAGGCGATTATGCTCCTATTCTTCCCTCAAATCCTTAAAGGAAAGAATAAACAGCCAACTAATCTTAACATCATCTTGATTTTTACATACAGAAAACAATAAAAAACATTGCATCAATTACAATATCATATAAATTGCACGTATATGCACAAATATTAGATCTTCATATGCCCCAGATAGTTTTTGGTGTAGCTCATTGGTCGCTCGTGTGATAATTGTCATTCATTTCCATGGGGAACTATCTTAAATTATTAACTCAACAAATTTGAAGGTGACGATAAAAAAACAAATTTGAAGGTGCATTCAGAACAAAGCTGGGATCCAACACTTTCCTCTGTAAGTCTCGTTGTTAACATTACAATGTGAGGTAATAACTGTAGATCAATTAACTCCCTACATGGTAACAGAAATGTCCCAGCTAGAATGTTCTAATAAGACAAGAAACATATAAACATGAGGGAGTAAGTAACTACGAACCTGTACAGGTACAGAGGGTCCAGCTTCATCAACACGTTTTCCAGCATCATCAAATAAGGCTCTCATCTATTAGGGGAAAAGAACCTTTAATGAATTTATAACGAAAAATGTTCCAGATTATTAGGCAAATAAATTAACTAAATATATCTCTGAAATGTCGAGCTTCTGTATTCACCAACCTTTCCAAAGGCTCCTCCACAGACTACTATATCCCCTGTTTTAAGGGTTCCATTTTGCACAATAAATGTGGCTACTGGCCCTTTGGATTTATGAAGACCTGCCTCAATGACTGTGCCCTTAGCATTTCTGTCAGGATTTGCCTTCAAATCTTGCAACTAAAAAGACAAAAGTATGAAGACAATGTTAGGGAGTCTGTGGAAGGCGAATGATGAAGTCCATATGAGCTATTTGAGTAAGTTTTCTAACACCTTACTACTGGAATATCTGTAAGGAATATTAAAGAGAAAAAAGTATTCATCATACAGCTTTATACTATATTCAAATACAACAATTCTGCAAGATTGAAAATAACATGCAGGAGAGTACATGCACCTTATTGTGCAGGGGGATGAGGGTGTTGGTAGGTGTACCCACAAAGTTAACCCCCCTTGTCTCAAAATATTTAAGCTCGTGTTGTTCGGTAATGGTGAGATAATCTATATATCAGAAACTTTCAATACTTTCAGATGTGGGACGGATTAGCTCCTAAAGTATTTACTTTATGCGTGTATGCACGCATCCCTATAGTATGCTCATATATCATATATGGCTCAAGTAAGAGAAAGTTGGGATTTGACATTCAAAATGCTGCAAGGAACATTTCTTTTGCCAGGTGTCTATTTTCTGCTTCATGAAGCCATTACAAGACCCAAAATTCTAAACATATCTCTAAAAATGCTTCGAGAGAGAAAATACACATACAAATTCAGTTTCAATCTTGAGACAGGATCAATTAGAAGGATGTTAAATCTTTATTGGGTTCCAAATGCCAAAAAAGCTACATACATCCATCATATTACTTCACAAACATTTAATTTACCTCTGCAACGAGCATAACAGTTTCCAGCAAATCATCGATGTTATCCCCTTTTAGAGCACTTATCTGTTGAGAATAAAAACAAAATACATCAGCTCCTCCAAAATATGCAGCATAAAAATCAATAAAACTAGATACACTATAATTAGAGGATAAATACCTTAACCATTGGGATGTCACCACCCCAATCTTCTGGCATGAGACCAACAGCAGAAAGATCTTGCATGACTCGTTCTGGATTAGCCCCTTCCTTATCTATCTGGTTCGATACAATGATAAGGTTGAAAATGAGCAAAGTCGATACAAAAAGCCTAAGAATTCTAGTATACATGTGTGTATACATGTATATAGGTTTTGCATATATTTGCGTTTGTTCAAAATAAACATATGCATACTACATACAGAATCTGTGCGATTTTCCACTCCAGTCAACAAACCTTATTTAGAGCAACCACTATTGGGACTTGAGCGGCTTTTGCATGTGCTATGGCCTCGTTGGTTTGAGGACGAATTCCATCATCAGCAGCCACTACAATGATAACAATGTCGGTGACACTTGCTCCACGGGCTCTCATTGCTCCAAAAGCCTACATGTGCATATAAAATATCATCACCTATGGTATCATGAGGGTAAGCAGTTAATTACCTTAACATGAGCAACTAGTTTCTGAAACAAGCATTGCAGAACTGAAAGGTAGGATATAGCAATAGAGAAGACACTGTTTAGGAATTAAAGTTTCAAGAGCTAATAAGACAAGGAGTTTACCTCGTGCCCAGGTGTATCAAGGAAAACACATGACTGCAACTTTCCGTCTATAGGAACTTGCATCTTATATGCTCCAATTCCCTGTGTAATCCCACCTGCTTCTCTGGCAGCAATCTGTGAAAACCTCCCAGTCATGTTTCAGTGAAATTGTGCAAGTCATGCAATCATCTATTGCATATTCCTTCTAAACCGGTAAGAGGATAAACTATAGAAAACTATTATGTTTAAAATACTACAGTAATACAGTAAGATTCCATCAAAAGAAATTACTACAGTAACAAAGAAAAGGATTGAGTGATACTGTAATTCGTTATGGATCTTGTAAATAGGGAGGAGCATAACTTATTAGGCTTTCTGCACATACCTTGCTCTTCCGTATATAATCCAAGAGGCTTGTCTGCCAAAATCATAACATGAAAAAATATGTCAGAGTGCAGGAACCTCAAATAGAAAACAAAGCGAAAACTAGCAAAAGTACAGTACAAAACTATATACCTTCCCATGATCCACGTGACCCATTATCGTAATAACAGGCGGTCTGGCTTGCAACTTGTCTAGGTCTTCTTCATAAGAAGTTTCCTTCTTTACTGCCATTTCTTCCACTCTAACAGGGTCAACATCTAAGACCTCCACCTCATACTCCTTACATATCATCTTCACCATGTCCTTATCCAGTGTCTGCACCCCGTCAGGTTTGATACCCTTCGAATACAGAGATCCAAAAATCTCTCCTTCACCGATGGCTAAGCTATATGCCAAATCCTCCACCAACATACCTTTTTCCCCAACCTCCAGAATATCTACTTTGACAGGTGCAGCCTCTCTAGCAGCTTGAAGCCTTGCTGCTTTCCTACTTGCCTTGCTCCATTTTCTTCCTTTCCTCGCTGTACCGGGAATTGATACATTAAGTTCCGAGGTCTCCTCGTCATGAATCTCATCAACGACCATTCGCCTTCGAGGTCCTCCAGCAGGAACATTTTTCTTCCGATAATCATCTTTAAACTTCCCCGAGGCAGGCCCCTTTCCGGGTTTTGTAGGGGCTAAAACTGCTTGTGCAATCAGAGGATCAGTAGCTGCTTTTTTGGATGCAAACTTGTCAACCAATATTGGTTTCCGTTCCCCTTTTTTTGCAGCTGTGCCAGTTTCATCAACTGAGGACTTTGGGGCTGCCCCTACATCCTTCAAGACAACAGGCTTCTTCAACACAGGTGGGGAAGCTACAAAAGGTTTTGCTTGAAGCTTTGGTTGAGGTCTCAGTGGTGGTTGTACTGGTCTTGGAGTAACTGGAAGTTGAGACTCAATCTTCCTCTCTGCCTCTGTCCCGGACCCCTCTTTCTTAACCACATTATCTGTCTTAGGTGAATATTTAACAACCTTTTGAATGTTTGCAACTGAATCCCCTTTATGCCACACACTCTTCAAAGTCTTAGTTTTTTGAGTCACTGCAGAACTTGCTTGTTTAACATTCTTTAAATTACTGCTACTGTTGGAAGGAGTTGGTTTATATACTGGTCGGTTTCTCTCATTTTTACTACCCAATTCACTTGACCTCGAGGTTTCCAACTTCTCTGCTTTATCAAGAACTTCACCTAGTGATTCAATCACTTTATTCCTCTCATCTGCATCCCCTAACTTTTGGCTGTCAGAATCTCCTCCGTACCTGGAGCCACTCCAACCCGCTGAATTTCCACCTAAAACAGGTTCAGGGTTAGGCACTGGGGACCTCAAAACCGGCTTTGGAGCAGCCCTAAGAACAACTTCAGCATTATCATCATTACCTCCTCTATAGATATCAGAATCAAGGGATACAGCACTACTTTGGTCTGGAACAAATTCAGTTGTTGTCACAGATGAAAATCTACATACAGACAGAGACACACAATGCCACCTCTTCTTGACATTCCTATGTTTGCCTTTACTAGAGAAAGAAACACCCCGTGCTAAGGAAAGGGAACCAAAACTATAATCGTATGAAGAACTGGCGCCACCGCCCACAGTGGATACACCACTTCCCAAGCCAGCCCGGGAAGCTAACGAAGTCATTGCTCCTCCAACAAAAACTGGCATAGATAAAGCCCCTCAGCCAGACCACCCAAAATCATCCACTTATGACTAATTTGCGAGTAATAAGCCAATTCCAAGGTCCCAAACTACAGATAGATACCCTATACAGTTGGATTACAGTAAAATGAAACTTTTATACAACAATTGCTTACCTTTAATGGCAGTATTGAATTCACTTCACCATATGCTTTAGCAATTGAAGAAAGTGGGATAGAGAACGTAAAAAGAAAGTGGGTTTGTGAGAGGCAGAAATCTGCCTGTGGAGAAATTATATGGCGATAAGTTTTTAATGGTTCGAAGGAGAGGATATGGCAAAATAGATATCAAAATTGATTGGCAAATTTTGTACCAGGGATCTTCCCATTTCGTCCCAAGTCGAAACGGCAACATCCCCTTTCGTTTTAGTCTTTGTGGTGTTGCCACTTTTTTGTACAGACGTGGCTGTGTTGCCCAAAGATACACATATGTGCGCTAACGGAAATTTCAATAATTATTTGTTTTTGAATTATATTTATCTTTAAATTTAAATATAAATAGGATATTATCTATATTATTATTACTATAAGTATCAATTTTACAAGAATGTGAAAATAAAGAAAAATATACTATCAATATTATATCTCTAATAGATATTTAGATTTATATGCAAATATCAATTTATGAATTTTTTTATATAATAAATAAATTTCAGTAATAAGATTGAAAATTACAAGCTTATAATGAAATACAATGATCAGATCTTTAAATCAATTAAGCACTGAGTATAAAATCGCTTATTCTGAAGAATAAATCTTGAGAAAACTCATGAGCCAATAACCTTGAGATTTTGTTATTGCTTCATTCAACTCACAAGCGTTTATAGAAGCGGAACGTGTAGATCTATCTTCATATCACTATAACCAAAAAATAAAACACCTAAAAATCTAATTATCTAAGAGGATGAAAAAGCCATCATTAAGAGGGAGATAAACCATATAAATAGGGAGATAAATCCTGTAAAATGGGAGGAAGCCCTAACACGAGGGGAGAAACCCTGTAAAAGGGGAGGAAGCCCTAACAAGAGGGGAGAAACCCTACAAAGAAGAAGAACAAAAATAAAATAAATATGACAAATACTTTGGGGGTGAGAAGATCCCCTAACGAGAGGAAAAACTTCCTCACGAAAAGAGATCTTAATAATAAAGAAGGAGTACGAATGTTATTTGCTTGTAGATATGAGAGAAAACTAGGGTTTAGATTTTAGAAAATTTTTGATTTTTAATACACTAGTGTTATATTTGTTGGATAAGTACTTGAATAATCATTTTTAATTATTTTAATTTTACTCAATTCTTATATATAAATAATTTAAGTACAATAAATTTAAAATGTAATTATATTATTTTATGATATTAAAATGAAAGTTAGTAAAATTTTAAAATTATATCAAAACATATATTATTTCAAAACTGTCTAATTTTAAGTTAAAGCATAATGAAATTTTATACGGAGATTCTCACTCAAATTTCAGGACAAATTTCCACGTATCTAATATTTAGACTCACGATTTTGTCTACGTATCATTTTAGTGACGTAGATCTACTCTCCCTCTCCCTCTGTGTTTTAGAATCTGCGGATAAGATAATAGTCCTAAATCTTTATATAGATGTTAACAATTAAGTTTTTCCTGGAGTTTTTATTTAGAAAATATAATGTTTGGGAGATAGACTTCTAGCATTAATTTATTATTTTTTACACTAATATTTATCGTTATTATTATTTATCATTAAATTCGTTAATACAGTTTGTAATGTCTGCCCATATACATTAAGCAGTTAATATTGAACACGGTAATTCATGCCGGAATTATTTTTCGACAAAAAGAATACATATTCCAAGATATTATAATCTTTCCAATTATAAGTTATAATTTATAACTCTCTTAATGTTATGTGCATACATT
>JAYMTC010000222.1:0-13582 GCA_036897605.1 Melianthus villosus
ATTAGATTATATAATAATTTTATAATTTTAATTATAATCTATTAGATTAATTTACAATTTTATCACTATGCATTTGTAACTAAATAATTATTTTATATTGGTATATATAATATTATGTCATTTTTCTAAGGTTGGTAGATAAGTAAAAAGAGAATTTTATTATTATCATCTAACACTCGAGTGTGAGATCCAAAACTATAATTAGATAATTAATGTGGTTTTTATATTTTTTTTAAATAAAATAAAAACAAACATTTATAATCTATGATATGAATCAATAAATTTAATTAGTACGGGATGATACTTATAATGTCTTTTTCTTCTCGTGGAGATGATGACACGTTCAATTTACCTTCATCTTCGGAATCTCCAATAAAGAAGCGAAGGTTTTATTTATTTATTACATAATTTCATAGTTTTTTTAATTACAATTAATATATTTTAACAGTGCAAACGACGTCCTCTTGTAAATATTTTAATATTAACTTGAATATTTATTTAAGATTCGTTGGCATTTGCAATTGATTAATGCAGATTATTTATAAAATGAAATAAAAACTCACTTATATTTGTTTTACTATTATATTTCTAAGTAAATAATACAAATTTTAACTATATGCTAATTTTTTTTTCATAAACTCTCAAACACAATGATGAAAAAATATATATTTTCTATGTTCTCCATTCTCATCGCTTTCTCTTATTCTCTTTTTCGTCAGCAATTTTTTCAAAAGTTACATCTATTTTAATCTTCACAATTATAATTGAATCTACATTTCTTGTGCCTAATATGAGTTGTCATTTAAAAATGAAGATTAAAAATACTTTTAACAACTTTAAAAATTTAATAATTAAATAGATATTGTTCAAAGATGAAAACATTGAGAGCATTCAACATTATGTGATTGAGTTCTATTCGATCATCACTGCCTCGCATATGATATGTTATTTAAATCTAGATGTAAATAATCATAAATATATTTTAAACATAACTCATTTATCATCAAATACTTTATTAAGTATTAATCAAACCGATTCATATGCTTGAAGAAGACTATAAATATTATGATACTTCAATAACAAGGCTAAAGAAATTTAGAAACTTATCACTCTCGATACTAATTTTATAATAAACCTAAGTAAAAAATTTGTGACTGATGTACAAACCTATATAGATATGTGGATTATACTCATCTAAAATTCACGTAAGCCTCACTAATATCTATTAAAAAGATATAACATCGTGGTTGTATAATTTCAAATCATCGATTTTATTTGAATGTATTCAATAATCTCATTAATAAAACAACAAACAAGTGACACATAAACATCACATCAAACACAGATCATAGACATCCTCCAAAAATTCCAAAAGATCATACAAAGGATTAATTCTAAATTCAAAATATCAATTTTAAATTTCCCACATGATCAGACATCTTAACATTCACTATGGGCATTTAGTTCCTCTCTACTCATAAAATAAAAAATAAACATTTTCATCTGCTATGAAAATTATAATCTAATCATGTCTAAAATCATTTGTTAGTTTACAAAATTTAAAAGTATATCATCTTAAATTTAAGAAAGTCTTTTAGAAATCACCAATTATTGTATTATGATAACTAATTATTACAATAGCTAGCCTTCATTCGATCAATAAGAAAAACTCAAATAAACAAATATTATTTATTAGTGATTATGGTACTTTTTAGTTTAAAGAAATGGTAATATATCTTCATATAGTATATTAAGTACGTAGTATTGTTGTGTCTAAAAAAATGTGCTATTTTTTAATAAAAAAAATGGTCCTTAAACGGTGGTGGCGGCCGGCGACGGTGACCGGAGGGGAGGGGCCGGGGAGGTGACCGTTGCCGCAACATATGGCGGGATGAGGGTTTAAAGAGACAAGCTATAAAAAAAAAGTCCGATTTATGAAACTTCTTATTTGGATATGACATTTATTTTGACATTAACTTAAAGAAGGATGACTAGTTACTTATATTCATACTAGGAAATCTCTCTTACTTTTTTTTTTCCTTCTACTCGGAATAATTCTTTAAATCAAAGAATGGTCAATAATATAAAAATATATTGTTTTCTGTTTTAGGATATATTGTACATATAGTTTTTAAACTTAATAACTTTTTATTTTAACCTTTGAACTTATAATTGTGTGCACTTTTGATCTTCAAATTAAAAAATGACAGTCAACTTAATTTGTCATTTATTTTTACTAAGTGAATGATATGATAGGAAAATTTTTTTATTTTTATTTTTATTTTTTATTGGACTATTTAAATAAATAAAAAATTAACTTTTTGTTTTTACAAAGTTAAGGACATATAGTCTTTAAACTTAACAACTTATCATTTCAACAATTAAACTTAAAATTGTCTTCCATTTTGATTCTTAAATTAAATAAAATGACGATAAATTAATTTATTATTTATTTTTATTAAACAAAAATATAATATAAAATATTTTTTATTTTTTATTCGACTCATTAAATATAACAATTATTTTTACTATTTTTATTAAATGTCATAAATATTATTTCGACAGGTATTTTTAATGTAAGTGAATAGTATAATAAAAAATGGACTTCCTAGATATAAAAATTTCATTTTTTTTATATTATACTCTTCACTTAATTGTAAAAATAGTTGATAAATTAAGTTAATTATATTTTTATTAATTTAAATATACATAATTACAGGTTTAATACTAGAAAGAGTTCGTATTAAGTTAAGGTCTATATATACCGTACATTTTGAAATGTATGGACCATATATACTTATAGTGTACGTTGCTGACGTGGCCATATCAAAGGACCAAAAAGTCACCGGAACACAATATTGGGTGTATCGTGTGTAATATAATACAACACTGGGACATTATTGGTTTAACAATTTAAGCTTTTCACCGTTGACAGTAGAGCAAGATTCAGTGTATTGTTAGTGTCAGTGACACAAAAACAGAGCTTTTACATAAAAAGTTCATTGTCAAAGCCACTAAAGATTAGCAAAAGGTTGAGTAAAATATGATTAGTTCTTGGAAAGCGGAAGTTTTCTTCACTAGAGGGCATCTTGGGTTAGCACCATCTAAACGCCCCTCTCTTTACTTAATAGAAAAACTATCTTAGTAGCTACTTTCGTTCAAATTCCAGGTGGGTTTTGGTTGAAGCTTGCTGTGTAGCTCAGTAAAGTAATTACTCGGTTTTTGGAGTGGGAATTTACTGCTGGGTGTTGGGAAGGTGAGTTCGATCTTCATTTTACTTCGAATTTGGGTGTTTTTTTCTTTGTTTTAGCTTATGGGTTTGTGTTGATTGAGTAGAAGGTGGTTGTAATGGTGAGATTTTCCTTGATTTTGACCTTGGAAATCTCTAACTAGGGTTTGAATGTATCTGTTCTTATTTGGCTTGGGTTGGTGTGAACTTTGCACGCAAGTCATAGTAATTGAGTTTGATGATTCAAGCTTCTTTTCTGGCTCTTTAAGGTTTATTGCTTTGATTTGAGTCCAGGATTACTTTTGGTTCGGAACCAAATTTCTGATAAACATCTCAGATTAGGTATTTAGTTTTACCTTTTAAAGCTCCTGCTACTAGGCAAATGGATTTATTTCTGCAACTTTGGCATTCTAGAGTGTTGTTGGTTGGTGGTGAAGTTGTGTGTAGCTGCAATTGGTAAGCTTAATCAGCTGCGGATGCAGAATTTTTTTTCTGGGAGTGCTGAAATATAACAAATTCAAAAGAGTGATTATGTAAATTTTATTTTTAAATATTTTTTATATGAAAATTTTATTTAAATCTTATATTTTCGAGAAAAAAGGGTCGGGACCCCCTTGGGTAAGCTCTGGATCCGCCCCTGAGCTTAAATCATCCAAAACTTATGTAGGTAGTGTTGCATTTCATGGCCTTCTGGTCAATGCCCTTTTAGGAGGGGTACTGTTAATTCTGGTGTGCTAAGTATAGTTGGATTGCTTCTTTACGAGCACTAATCTAGTTGTGATTTTCATGTGAGTGAAGTTCAAATATGAAGAACTTATGATCCGCCTTCCTCACAAGGGGCCTTCATGTCTCCTTGTCCCAAATCACCTCCTTTGCCCAATACTAATGAAATAAAATAGAGAGAGCTTACATGTTTGTTTTTGGCCAAGTTAGGCTTTTGAGTATGTATGATGAAGTTGTGGGTGTCAACTTACTGAATGGCCTCAAGGCTTAAGCTGGTAGGTTTCAGGCCCAAATGGATACTTATATCCTTAACAGGGGGACTGGATTTGGTGATTTTTTTAATGTTTGAAACCTTATATAGGTCGGAGTTTACATAAGTTTTGGCTTCTAGATTTGTTGCATTTTGAAATTTTTACTATGAAATTTGTTTGAAACCTTATGTAGGTTAGGGTTTTGCATGATTAAGTGCTACTTGGTAGTAGAAAATTGTAGAGAGGCAAAGAGGGTATAAAGTACCAGCCAATTCCTTGGGTGAGTAGTGTTTCCACCTTTTGGCAGGATCAGTTCTAGCTCCCCCTGGAGATTGCTGTCCTGTATTTTTTTTTTCCTGATGTACGTACTTGAGAAGAATGACAAACCCATTATTTCAGGTTGGTTGTAATAGATCATTCGGTGATTATAATCCTTAATAGCATGATCAATTACTTTTTCTATGTTGTTTAGTATTGCTTATTTTGAATATTGATTCGTAACTTCTTTGGTGGATAGTTTTGTGGTTCTCAAAGATATTGGTTCTATATTGTGATTACCTACTCTAAGTTGAACTTGTATCTAAGGCTGAATCACTAGCTTATATTTGCAGTTGATCTTTCTTAATTAATTGAGCAGATCAAGGAGTTACTGTGACCATGACATATGGGGAGTAGAGTGAATTCTGCATGCATGTTTCTTAAGCACCTTCTGTATTCTTTGGACCAAATAAATGCAATTTTTAACATTTCTATATCGAGCGTAAAAGGTTCATTGAAAGACATAGTGTTAAATGGTGCGTTTTATGTCAATATGTCGTGCATCAAATCATAGTTGTCAATGGCGCAAGGCGCACCGAGGCGCAAAAACCTCAGTGGAACCATAGCGTAAGGCCCACGCCTTTTGAAAATGATCGTAAAAAGAATAGTAATGATTATTAGTAATAATACAAATAAATTAAAAATTAAGTAATATTGAAAATGATTAGTATAACCTTTTAAAAAATATTGCATTAAATAATAAAAATAAATACATTTAAATGTTGTAGAAATTATTATATAAATAAATTAAGTACAATTATAATATTATGATAAAGTATAAAATTATAAGTTCTTAAGTGCAATAAAGAAGTGCATTAGAATATTGTTGATAAAAGTTGTAAAATAAGATTTGAAAAAAAGATCAAAAGAAAAGACTAAAAATGAAAAAAAAGTAAAATCCAGCGACAACCCATTAATACCTGACAAGGAAAATATGATCGAGCAAATAAAATATGAATCTAGTAAAGAAAATATAAGTTGAGAATCTATATATGATATTTTGCAATGGCAAGGCGCTCCAGAAGCGCTAAAAATGTGCGTCTTATGTATATCGCCTTGCCTTGGGTTGTCCGAGGTGCTAGAGGTGAGCCTTGCTTTTTGAGGCTATGGCGCGACGCGCGCATTTGACAACTATGCATCAAACCAAATGATTTGGTGACTAATGTGGTTGTTCATGGCTGAAGTTATGACTTTGTATGGCTTGAAAAAGATTAGGACTTCATGTTTATTGTATTTTTATATCAGATTTCTATCAGTTCAATTTTCTGTATGGTTGTTAATTTGTAGTTTAGTTTCAGGGATATGAGGTTGATATTTGTTGGCAGCCAAATGACATTACTTAGCATGTGTCCCTGAAATATTCATGTTCATGATTTTGATAAGCTTTTCAGTTTTAGTTGCACAGAGAAAAGCATAGTCAATTCTTTTTTGCATTTCTGATCTTGGGGCATTTGAGCAATCCATTGGAATACGTGTAGAGGATGCTACTGCTGACCTGAGTAGAAGTAAATGTTTGATGATGCAAAACTGTTAAATTCAACAACCTAACGGACAAGCTGTTGCTTCTGATCCTTTCTGTATTTCACTTTTAAGGTGACTTTATTTTCAAGCATTGAACATTACATGTTCTTCGAATTTACTTTAATATCCACACATTTACTGATTGCTCCTTTTATGTTCCTCTACTTTGGGCCACAACAGTCATCAGCTTCAATTGATATAATTCTGTACTTGCAGAGCAGAGTCTCAGAGTCTGCCAACACAAAGGATCAATAACCAAACCCGTTTCTATTTTAGGGAAATCTAGAGAACCTGGAGAGACAAATATGGCTGATGCTAGTCCAAGAACCGATATCTCAACAGATGTGGATACAGATGAAAAATCTCAGAGGGTGCTGTTTCCTTGCCTTATTTCTCAATATGTTATATTCTACTATGTGTTACACTTCTGTTTGGGTGTCTGGCCTTCTAATACATTCACATTTTTATTGTCTTACAAATAAGAACATTATATCATTTTTTATTTGACATGGAGAATTCTGTTCTGCAGTTTGACAGAGGTCATTCTATTGTAAATGTGGGTTCTGATTCTAGTGACAGATCGAAGGATAAATCAGATCAGAAGGTTTCACAATCTAAAACTCTATTCTACGATTGTAACTGAGCTAAACCAAAATAGTTTTAAATGATCATTTGTAGGATTATTGCAGACTCTCCGGAGACTTGCTCAAAATCGTGAGGCTGCAAGGAAAAGTCGATTAAGGAAGAAGGTATGGTCTTAGCCCCCGCCTTTAGCAAGTGGTGGGTGGATAACTGCCTTTTACACATTATCTATGAGGCATTACTCCTGGTCCGTTCACTAACTGGACATGATCTAGCTATTTCTGGACTTGAATATATATGAGTTCCATTTGGATCCACGATTGTAGTCTGCATGGTAGTTTTATTCTTCTAGGCCCAAAGCTTATGGTGTTTCAAGCATGCCATTCCATTTAAGTCTGTGTGGCTATGTATGTACATGTCAGCGGACCAAAATCCATAATCTTGGGTCCTTAAATGGAAGTTTTTGAAACAGGAATTCTAGGTTTCAAATGCATAATAAAACCCTTTACATTTCCAAGAATATTTTACGGAAAAGTTGTTTATATCTAATCGCCTGCAGCAAGATATGTTTCATGTGAGTTATTGGTATATGGTGGCCAACACTTTTGGTTAAATTTTTCCTTGTTCTCTCTAGGCTTACGTACAACAGCTGGAGAGTAGTCGCTTGAAGCTAACCCAGCTTGAGCAGGAGGTCCATCAAGCACGGCAACCAGTCAGTTGTTTCTCTTATATGATATTGTGTTCAGTAGGTTTGTTTGTAAGGTCCGTAGATCTTGTATATTTTACCACTATCTTTTGTCCTCTTTAGGGAAACTTCATATCAAATTCAGGAGATCAAACTCATTCTATGAGTGGAAGTGGTATTGCACTTCTATAATCTACGGGAAGTTGTCCGAGTTTGTGATTATATTTGACATTGTAAAACATTTCTCTTGAGCAAGGGAAACCAGATATGCTCTTTCATATTACATACATGACTTAAGTTACATTGCACGAGATTGATCATCTTCTTAACTACACTCCTTCTCAGGGGCCATGGCTTTCGATGCAGAATATGCACGATGGTTGGAAGAACAAAACCGCCAAATCAATGAATTGAGGTCGGCAGTCAGTTCTCATGCAGGGGATGTGGAGCTTCGCATTATTGTTGATGGTATCATGGTGCATTATGATGAAATTTTTAAGAAGAAGGCAACTGCAGCTAAGGCTGATGTTTTCCATTTATTGTCTGGCATGTGGAAGACGCCAGCGGAAAGGTGTTTTCTGTGGCTTGGTGGATTCCGTTCATCTGAGCTCCTCAAGGCAATACCCTTCCATTAATTTATTGTTGTTTGCCTCTTCAGTGTAGAGCTTAAAACAGCTGAGAGAATACAAGCCAACATGTTATAATTCTAGGTTCATGTTTTCAGAAGTTAAAATAGGGATTTACTTTTCATATTTTGCTGGCTTGGCTTCAGAAAATAGCTAAAAGAAAAAAATATCGAAGCAAATCGACATTTTCTTCCATACTTGAAATTCATTTTGGGTTATCAAGTACAAGCGGTAGAAGCTTGTTCGTCTGGCAATTCTCATTAAGAATGATATATTTGGTATTATGAATCTCTCGTGTATCTCTCCATGTTGTTTCTTGAATTCCATGATTATGGTTGCAGCTTCTAATGAGTCAGTTGGAGCCTCTGACCGAGCAACAGTTGATGGGCATTAACAACTTGCAGCAGTCCTCCCAACAGGCAGAAGATGCATTATCTCAAGGGATGGAGGCATTACAGCAGTCACTAGCTGAGACACTGTCTAGCGGTACTCTTGGTTCTTCAGGTTCTTCTGGGAACGTGGCAAACTATATGGGTCAAATGGCCATGGCAATGGGCAAGCTAGGAACTCTAGAGGGATTTATTCGCCAGGTAATTCTTTAGACCTAATAGTGCACTAGTGTACAAAGTTCATGGATTTGGTGCGTGTCTAGTTTCATATTTAGCTTTTATTAGGGGTGAAGGAGAATAACTAGAACGGAACAAAATGACATTTTTCTCATCATTTCGTTATCCATCAGAAAGTATTGAGCCCATTTTGTCAGGACTCGTAAAAGAAAAACTTAGATCATTGAAATATTGACACTTCACAATAAATTACGGAATATATTATTTAGTAGAGATTACAACAAGATTGTAGAAAAGAACACATTTTGCTAGTAGTTTTTCCCACTTTTTTGCATACAATTTTCATTTCTGCTACTTCTACATATTTTATGCATTAATGACCAAACCAGGCTGACAATTTGCGGCAGCAAACTCTACAACAGATGCACCGCATATTGACAACCCGCCAATCGGCACGTGCGCTGCTTTCAATCCATGATTATTTCTCCCGGCTTCGTGCCCTTAGCTCCCTTTGGCTTGCACGCCCAAAAGAATGATTAGTTTTTCTTGAGCACCTGCTGTTGCTATTGCTAATATTATCTCAGTTCAGCAGGAACATCTCTGCCAAGTTAACATATAGACCCAACACTGACAATAGTATGTAATCCTTGGGACAATTTTCATTGTGTTTGTGGTCTCGGATTTATAGATTGTCTATGTTGTTTTTACCTTCATTTCATGTATATAATCATACAGCCACAGTTGTTTCTCAATTTCCTTTAGTATTTTTGCTTTTGATAAAAAAAAATTGTACACATAATTTCAGCTCTAACTACAAGTATTGCTTTTCTTGATTTTGTGCTTATATAGAACTATCACATGCTTATGGTTTTCTCATGCTTTGTATCTATGATCTAAGTCCACTGTATGCAGTGAGACGCTATTGAATTTGTAAGAGAGATTCGAGATGGAAAACCAAGTAACACTGTTACAAGATCCTTGATAAATTCAGTTAAGTTTACAGATAAGATTCAATGAAGCTGTTAATATAATCTGAGATGTTACATTTCCCCACATTCGGCAATCACACAAGCTAGTTTTGGGCGGTTGTTGGGTCCTGTTGCAACATTCTCAATCTTCCTTATGACCAGAAGGCCGTCCCCAAGCACTCTCTACAAAAGAATTGCCATAGAAAAATAATTAAAATTTCTACTACTCTACTTGCTCAGAAGAAAAAAAAATCCTTGTGAAGAAAGAGAAACATACCCCAAATACAACATGCTTGTTGTCAAGCCAGTCGCATTTTGCGCATGTGAGAAAAAACTACAGAAGGAGAAGTTAGTTGTATAAGACATTTGACGAAGTGAAAGAAATACGACTTGAAAATCTCCTACAAGTGGTGCTGATCCTTCTCCTTGTTTTTAGGACTGTACAAGGATCTGAATCGAACCCAACTATTTTATATGAAAATTACTGAAATATATGAATGAATTAAATGAAGCAAAATAGTCCTTGCTGAATTTTGATAATCAAGAGTTCGCAAACGGTTTGGATTTAGATCGGGTTGTGTTTATTCGTATCGGATAATTCGGTTTATACAGTTTTATAAATTTGGACTGGTTTGCAACTTTTGGATCAGACTTGTACAGGTTTAAAAATATGGTTTGGTCCCAAAAAAATGGATTATAATGTTTCAGAAGTGTAAGAGAAGAACAAAATTATTTTGGAGAAATACGTGTTATTTGAAATATAGTAACCCGAAGAAATCACTAAACCAAAATGTTTGGGTTATTTGATTTTTTGGTTCTTTAAATTCTGGCTCGGTTTAATAATATTGTCCAAACCGAAATTTTTATATTCGGTTCTAGTTATTTGGATCTGGATGAACTATTTGCTCACCCCTATTGAGAAGGGGACAACTAAAAGAAACAGTATGTAAAAGTATAAAACTAATGTATCTTAGAATCGAGCTACTCTTCACACTGACATATATAGAATGCATCCAATAGTTAATTGTATTACTTTCTTCAAATAGATATGACCAACTGACAGTGCGGGTGGGCATTTAGATTATTTGGTTAACCAAATAACCCAAATTAAAAAAATTTAAATTAAATAATAAAGAAACATTTACATGATCAAGACACATTTTAATTCCAAAGTTCTTAACGTGGAAATGCTCACCCTACGTGACGGCAGTTTCTTACTCATTTGTTACTTCCAATAACATATTAGTTTAGGAATCAACAGTATATACTATTGAGATATATGCATGCATAAGAAGGCGGGGTAGCTAACAGATGTTAAATCACCTGAGAGCCATTAGTGCCTGGTCCGCTGTTTGCCTGAAAAGACACGAAGTAAGACATTGTTTCAGTACTGGAATGTTTATAGGTACAAACTTCAGAATGCACATCAAGAGAATGTCTCAAACTCAATTAAAAAGCCACTCACATTGACGGACACCAGATTAATTCACATGCATATGTAGAAAAAACTGAATTTCGCTATGAATGTCACAGGCCGTGAAATAATTATTGCCAACCACCGCATGCTACCCTATACAGTTCCTAATAAATAAAAAAATTTGTTCCATTCGACTTCAACTTGCCAAGTTCGGGGAGAAGAAAAAAACGTGACATGTCTGTGTCATCAATTATCTCAGCAGAACATTCAAATGAATTCAGTAGAACCTCTGAAATTCTCACTCCAGCAAAAAAAAAATTGAATTTCCCGCATCAGGAGGCAGTATAAGTCAGTTGAGAGACCAAGATAAAGAAGAAGAAGTCGGACAACATTTTAGTTTTCAATATGATTTTAACCATAAAGTCTCGCAGTTGATTAAGAAGAATAAGATCCTAGTCAAAAAGCAGCTTTTACCATGGACAATAGGCCAGGACCAGTGTGTTTGGCTGTGAAGTTCTCATCCTCAAATGTATGTCCGTATATGGAAATGCATCCACTTCCATCACCCTGCAAATTAAGACTATGATAATTAGAATGGGTATGGCACAACAAGGGCAGGGAAATTTAAAGATTGGTCTGCAACCAACCATTAACAAAGAAAGCAAGATCCCAGTGGTGATTTTCTTTTTATCATATTAAGTTCCAGTAACGTAGGAATATCATATTGTCATGGGTAGAGAGTTCTGAAGAAACTAGAACCCATGGATGCAAACAAGAAGAACACAAGCATAATGACTCCTTGCTTGATATCTAATCAGATCATATTTCCATGTTCAATATCATTTTATATACACACATCATGCATCTTATAAATGTATTGTAGTTAAAAGGCAAAATTGTCAGCAGAAACTCAAGGAATGCCTGTTTTTTTTTCTATGTTCTTATTCATTTGGCTATGGAAAGGGACAAGGAATTCAAGTAAATACTTACTATTGAATTTTACAAGGAGAAATGAGCTTCGATCTAGTACTACAGGTTAAATTTTTTGAACCAGTTTTCTCGTTCCTCATTTTATAGTCTCTACCATATACAGATGCATCTTCTCTGAACCACCCTCAGTGGGCCATTATTATATAGCTATGTTATCTTGTTCAGTTGTTCAATTGCTTAAATTAATTAAAGTCGGAATTCATATTCATAGGAAAACTTAACGACGAGGAGTGATGTATGAAGACTAATTCCAAGTATTTGCAAATTCACATGCAACAATAGAGCACGAATTAAGAAAATGCAGGACAGGGATACCAACCTTTAAAAAGTCACCAGCTTGAATCATAAATTCCTTAACCCCCCTGTGGAACTGGCACCCCTTGTAGCCAACAGGCAATCCCGCCTTTCTGTCAGTTTAATCCAGTTAATATAAGACAAACAGTGATCACTTGGCAATAAAGAGCAGTCTGCTGGATCAATATCTAAATATCCCGATAGCATCTCTTACTCTCTTACAGTTATGCAACTTAACAGCATCATCAAGTTGACAGTAATACCAAAATCAACACGAACTGAGAAAGATCAAAATTTGTGGATAGTACTTCTGCTGGCAAACTTTTGAAAGACTAATAGTTTGAAGAATAAATTTTACTTCCGCAACTGATTTAGCCGATCTTATAATTCCCAATTTCCAAACAGCATCTTAGCTATAAGACAGTTACTTCACAAACTCATAAATTTAGACCTGCATAGTTCCAAGATTGAGTAACCTACCTGTACTCGCCAGTGCAGAACTGTCTGCAAGACAACAAAAATGAACAAGTTAAGACAACCAACTAAAGATACAAGAGAAGCTGAATAACCTAAAAATTCAAAACCCTAGCTAAACCCTTTGAATATGCGAAAACAATACTTCAAGAGAATCGAAACAACTAAAAAATGTATGCCTCTCAATCATATCTAGACATGATAATTAAGGATACCTGAAGTTCTCTGCAGTTTTAGGGGCGATATCAGCGAAGAGCTCCATCTTGATACGACCAGCAGGGATTGTGCCAATGGTGATATCAAAGAAGACAATCGGATTCTTCGGGTTTGGAGGCCTAATATGCCACTCTACGCCGCCTCCAGACGCCATTGCTACCGCTGCAGCTTCTCTTTTGATTGCTCAGGTCAGATATGGTCTCACAAAATACAGAGATTATGCGCAGGAAGTAACTAATATTATTTGCTAATTATATAGGTATTAAATAATTATAATATAAATTTTTATTTGTTAAACACCTTAGCACTTCATATTCTACGTTTTTTTTTTTAATTTGAAAGTAGAGCTCTTCAAAATATCAACATTTTTTTTTACAAATTAAATTTTTTTTATATGCACTTTAGTAAATCAACCCAAATGCATCTTTCGAAAGATTTAAGTTTGTGTTTAAATATTTTATAGGACAACCATTACGTCGATTTATCCTTTAGAATCAGTCGATGTATTCTCTTGTCTATTCTAAATTGTCTCGTTAATTCAAAAATTTTTTTCTCGGAACTAATGACAAAGTATTTGTTTGATAGTGTTTAAGTAAAATAATTATAGGTTAAAGTTTTTTATTTTAGAAAAAAAAAATGAAAATTTCAACGTAAAATCACATATTCTTTTAACACAATGTCAAATAATCATAAAATATGAATTACCAAGTGCTAAAAGACAT
>JAYMTC010000223.1:0-13575 GCA_036897605.1 Melianthus villosus
CTTCAGAAGAAACGATATAAAAGTACTTACCTTCTCCTTGGTGAGTCGAAGTGGGTTCCATCCTCCCTTGCCTTGCGACCTAGGTATTTCGTTTCTGATTTCCCAAACTTTTAAAAAAGTGAAAGGACCCAGTCTTCTGTTTTTCAGCTTTTAAAAAACTCCTGCTCGAGCTACTCGGCTAACTCTGGTTGCCTCTCCGTCCCAAACAAACAAAGAAAGGCAGCATAGCAGTCCATGACAAGGGTGACATCTTCCTGCCAGATTGGAGAGAAATCGCCGAATATAAAAAAGCCTTCCTTGCAGACTTATGAATTCCTCAATATTTCGCGGGGGAAGCATCCTTTGAATAGATAGCACAGTCGCGAGCCAACACAACGACTACTGGATAGACCCACAATCGAACCCGAGTCTAGAGACATAAGAGACTCGAGAATGTTTACAACGCCAGAAGATGCGACATTTTAAAAATACAACAATAGATCAAACAACTACTTACTAAAAAATAATACATATATTAAATAATTTTTCATCTAAGCTTTGATATTTCATTGATTTGATAACATATTAGACGAATGGGGAAAAATCATTGTAAATATTAATTATTCGGGATGAACACATCTTGCACTACAAAATTTTGCAATTATAATTTTTTATGATTAAATAATTTTATCAAACAATTATTTTATTAAAAAAATTCTGCAAGACAATGAAAATAGACGAGGACAAATATAATATTAAAAAGTAAACAAATGTTACCCAATACAAAGATACATATTGTACAACCTGATAATAAAATAAGCATCCAAGCATTACTTCACCACAAGAAGAAAACACAACATATTGTACTATTAGACAATGTTACCAGACAAGACAAAATAGTACATATTGTACAATTAAAACATACTAAACAAATAAACACCCAACTTTACTTATCAATGGAGTTTGAGAAAAAGCAGAGCATACGATGTATACCCTTATATTTAGGATTTCTTCTCATATTGAACTCGTCGGGGAAATATTTTGGTTCCAAAAAATCTTTCTACAAAGATATTTATGGCAAGGATTCATGTATTCAAATAAACTCACCGAATCCCGAATCCAATCCGAGTTGATTTCTCCGAAAGTTGTTGAATTTGGGCTTCCTAACTTAAAACTAATTCAGACATAGGCTCTTAATAATTTAGTTAGAATTTTACACTTAATATTCATATGCATTAATAGGCTATTAAGATGTTTAACCAAACAAGATGCCGGTTCACTTAATACTTAATGATGAAGTGAACCGATCCATTAAGAGGCTAATAAAAAGTAACAAACAACATCTAAGCCTTATAAAATTTAAAACATGAAATATTAAAATCATATAAAAAATAGGTAAGTCACCAAGTTCTTGTGAAGTAGCTTCTTCTTTAACATCCGGGACAAGATTATCTGTTAAAGCACCAATCTTATGAAGTTGCTTGCAAGCTTCTAAACATGCAATTTGCTTCAGAAATTTTTTATTGCCTTGTGCACGAACGAGTTTTAAAGGACAGCTCTTAGGAAGATAAATAGTACAATTATCAGTGTCCTTATCTATCTCACACCTAGGTAATGGTTTAAAATACCTACAGAAAATATTAGGAAAACAATTAGACATGCATACTATATATATCAAACCCTATGGATTCAAAAACTGATATGAATAACTAACCCATCAGAAGGAAGCCGGGAGCAATATAAGTATAGCAACTGAATACTAGAACTGAGAGTCACGATTGCTCCAGTACTTTCAACGCGATAAATATTCTCATAAAAAAACTCACTACGAAGAGGCTCGCAAGGAAAAGAAGCGTGTTGTAAGGATTCCTTTTTCATAATTTCGCTGCTAGCCATATATTTCTCCAGTCGATTCCGTGTAGCAATATCCCCACTATGATCTCCACAGATATAAGCAAATTGTTAAAAACTGAAATCCTACTAAGGAACAAAATACCTCATGATTAGAGATGTTAGAAAAGATCATATGACAAGATATGATCAAGAAATCACCTCTCCACCATTAACGTATAATCTGAATTTTTCTTTCTCGCACGGCCTCCAGACTGTATGAAACTGTTAATTGTTTTAGGTTCATCGAATCTGATAACCAAGTTGCAACTTTGAACATCTAAACCCTCTTCCAGAATAGATGTTGCAACAATGATGTTCACCTACAACATGTCATTCCAGATAAGAACATGCTACATGTAACGGAGCCATTATCAAGAATATGAGAGTATGAGTATGCATACCATGCCTTTCCTAAACTCGTCCACGATTTCATTTTGTTTTTTCCTTGTCTGGCATTGTAACTTGGAGTTGTTTCCAGCAATATACTTAATCCTCCAGGTTGTGAATTTTGGAAGATATTCTCCCAGAAGAGATTGAATAACTAAAGCGGTAATTACCCTTTCCACAAAAATTATGCATCTAATATCCATTATAACCCTGTGTTGAAAAACGTAGAACAAAATTTACATAACTACTGTTTAGAAGTAACATGTCAATTACTTAAAACATGTTTTGATGACACTGTGAAATGTATATATGAATAAAAATACAAAAGAATGTAAACAAATACCATAAATAAGAGCTAGTCAAAGTATACAATCCATCTCATGCATAGTGCTGAGTCAGCTGACCTGTATTCAGTAAGTTTTTCAAGGAGACAGACAACCTTCGCAGTTAGAAACCCTGCATTTATATCAGCCTTGAAGTCATATCCAATAGACCAATGTGGACCTACACATACAATAAAACAATGGGAAAAAGAAGATAACTTTTAGTATAAAAAAGGGACAGAATTTCCATCAATTTCCTCCAAATTGTTATAGAAATACCAGATGGTATACAACTCATAATAGCCTGTAGTGCATCCGAAGAGAACTTTTTAACAACTGCTTCACCAAATGCATCCAACTTTCCCCACTCAAACAAGTCAGCTTCAATTTCGTTGTATGACAATGACTGTGCAGCCTATTGCAACAGAAATTTTACGTACATCCATTTATTCATGCAAACAAAGGAATAAAAAAAAAGACTATTATTACCTTAAGAGCCAACCAAATGCCCAGTTCGTCCAGGCAAAATGTTAAAGTTGAAAGCATCTTTGACAACCTTTTAGTTGTGGATTCTTCTGTCGATTTGCTGAGATTCAGTTCTTTTAGAGAAGCTGCATGCTGAGAACAGTAAATCTGTTGTCAAATACTCTTAAATGACAGTGCTAACCAAATACAGATACAAATATACAAAACTAAAATAAGCTGATAATTTATGTAGTTTTACTACAAGGATAAGAAAAACAATAATTCTCCCTGTATTAAAAACACTAAATGGAAATAGAGTTGTGAAAAATGAGAATATTAATTTCTATTTCACCATATTCTGTACAAACTCAACAGAACGGGTGTTTGAAACTATATGAAACATACACTTTAAAAAAAAGACTGTTAGGAGGAAACAGATAACTTTACATATCATACAGTTAGTGAACTATTTGATATTTGTTCACACACAGATTGAGGGTACTAAACTCTCAAGCTTGAATTCAGACAACTTGTTGTATTAAAGGATGAGGTATTGTGTTTTGCCTGAAAAATTGTTCTCGTCTAGACCATATAATAGTACGTAAAGTGACAATCCACTTCAATGTACTTCATTCGCTCATGAAATATCGGATTTGAAGCAATGTGTATCGCAGCGTGGTTATCACACCATAACCTCATCGGAGAAAGAAGTTGAAACCCCAATTCTGTAAGTATCTGACTTACTCATATAAGTTCACACGTGGAATAAGACCTAGCTCAATATTTGGACTTGGCACTAGACTGTGCGACAACATTCTACTCTTCCAAGAAATTAAGTTTCCTCCTACAAATACACAATATCCAGAAATGGACCTAGATATATCGGTGACTCAGTCCAATGATCATCAGAGACACCTTCTACACGAGCATGTTCATGATTCAGATAAAAAGGTCATTTTTCTGAGGTTTTCTTTAGATACTGTAAAATACGGTGAACAACATCCCAAAGAGCAGTTCGAGGTGACGACAAGAACTGATTACTATGCTCACTTAAGAAGAAATATCAGGACGAGTAACCGCAAGGTGGTTTAAATTTCCATCGAGTCAAAGAGCCATCCGAATTGACCTTCACTGTATAAATCATTTACAATTAATAGCATGTTTATCTTCTGGAAGGGAAACCAGATCCTAAGTTTCATTAGCTCTAATGCCCCAATCTCCTCTACCATAGTATTATGCCAGCTAGGATGAGTCTGTGCCTTAGAAACAAATTTGAGAACTGAATGAGAGTCAAACACAACAATAAAGGCATTATAAGAAGATAAAAAACTTAAATATGAAACATAAGAAGATATAGGATGAGTAATACAACTACTTTCACCTTTACGAACAAGGGGTTGGTCCAGATGGCTGAGGTGGAGAAGGATCTGCATACGTTAAAAAAACGGTAGACGTCGAATCATCACATGAAGCAAACACACGCTGAGGTCCTCGAGCATAATGAAAGGCATAAAGAGAAAGAGGACGTGTCTATTCGACTTGATAAGGAGACTCATCATACAAATGATAATTAAAAACCTCGTCATTGATAGAATCAATTAGAAGAGAGGATGACATTAGTAGAAAGATATATAATCGTAGAAACTAACATTTGATGACACAAATAATTGCATAACTCGTGGGAATAGCACCGATAACCTTTCTAATTGCGAGAATACTCAAAGCAAACAGACTTAATTGCCTTAAGATCTAGCTTAGAAATTTGAGGACGATGATTCCGAACATAAGACATACACCCAAAAGTCCTAAGAGAAAAGGGAAAAAGAGACTGATTATAAAATAGTATAGTATGAGAGATTTGTTCTTGAAGAAACGAGGAGGGCATGTGATTAATGAGGTGACATATAGTTAAAACGGCATCAACCCATTAATATTTAAGGATGCTCATTTGAAATAAAAGAGTACGAGCCACTTACAGTTTTGCTGGGTGTTACAATACAAGAGGACTGATGGATCATACAACGAGAGCATAAGGGCAGAAAACGACAAAGAAATATATTATTTGGCATTGTCTCTATGAAGAACATGAATTGGTGAATCAAATAAGGTGTGAATTTCACTAAGAAAACTAGAAAATATAGCAAGCAATTTATAACCATTTTTCGTTAATTAAATCCAAGTTAAACTAGAAAAGTCATCTATGAAAGTAAAAAACTGAAAACCTACAATCGAGGGTACCAGACTAAGTCCCCAAACATCAAAGTTAACAATTTCAAATGGATTATATGCTCGTGTATTGACTCAAGAACTATAAGAGATACGATGTTGTTTAGCAAACTGACATGTTTCACTCTCGAGACAAGACAACGACACTAACGCAAGACACATCTTTTTCAAGTTCTCTTCTGAAGATGGATGACCAAGACAATAGAGAGACATCGGTCAAAACATACAAGAATTCGACTGCATGAAACAAGAATTCAGAAGAATAAGATACCACAATTAAGCTCAAGACGACTACTATATATCAAATTAAAAGCTAGTTTGGGCAAAGTAAAAAACAGATGACAAAGATAATGACGAATTCGACTGCACTTTTCAAGTGCCCAAAATCTTGAGGAACTATCAGCTAATAAAACAAAAGACAAGTATGAAAATGACTTATACTCGACAAGGATAACCCAATCAACAGACATGTGATCCGTTACAGCGAAATCGATCTCACTGGTGTATAGAGGTAGTGAGACATGCAGTAATATTACTTGTCTGTATGACATTGACAGTAGAAACAGAAGAGGACTGAGTAACCTAATACTCAGTGTATATGCAAACTCTTCATCGATTATAATAACATTATACCCAGTACTAAAAGGACCCTGGTCAGCATGCAACACATTGGCAAACCACTGTTGAGGAGGATTGTTATACGGTGTAGGACAAAAACGCTGAATAAGCTCATATTCCCCACAAGTAAAAAAAAAAAATCTGGCCACGACCACCTATACAACCACCTCGACCCCATCCACTACGACCACCTCTACCGCCCTCTCGGCCGCGACTGGCAAGAGCAGACCGATCACAAAATGCAATCTCAGGGCGACTTTCACTAGCAACCGACGAACCTGAATAAATGCTTCTGCAAGAGATAATGTCTCCATATTAGTAAAAATCTGTGAACGGACATGCTCAAACGAGGAACTCAAACCAGTAAAATAACTCATTGCTACCGACAGTTCTCAATATTTACGCATCTCTTTCACATCAGTTGAAATAGGAAAAACCATATTGAGTTGTTCATACACATCTTTGCACTCCGCATAATACTGTAGTACAGTCTTATCTCATTGAGACGCACGAGAAAAACCTTGCGATGTCTCATAAATCCGAGAAAAATTGTTGACGCCAGAGTACAAAGTGGCAAAATGATTCTATAATTCTTTAAAAGTTTCAATATGAGTTTAAACAGAAGAAATATGACTCTCAATTGAAGTCAACGTGAAACCAACTAGTCGAACGTCATCACGCTCCCATACAAGTGCTTTCTCTCTCAGTTGTTTCCACTACAAGTAGTTGGAATTATTCAATTTTAGATCAATCAAACGCGTACCCACTATAAAATCGGACTTTGGCTCACCGAAGAATGACTTTGACTCGGTTGAAGTCATCATACCCAGAACAAAGATGATCGCAACAAGAAAACACAACCAAAAACCTTGGGGAAAAAAATCTGAGAGCACAAAACACCAAATTACAGCAATGTCCACCAAGAAACCGAACAAAGTAGTGAACTACCCATACCAGCGCGAATCTGAAACAGATGTCGCTGGCGGCGGCACCTGGTGGTCGGAGCTCTCGTTGCTCCGGAGTCGCCTCGTCCCGGAAAACCTCCTCATGTAGCGCGTGGTAGTTAAAGGGAAGCAGATTCTGCCCAATTGGGCCAAACACCTCCAAAAACTCCTAACCTTTAAATGGCTGATTCACCAATCTCCGGATAGCTACTGCTCGCTGATCACCATCCACGATTCAACCCAACCAACCCTCACACAATGGCACCCTCAGCCACCACAAAGAGTTTCCACAATCAACAAATTCAGCACATGAGTTTGAAACCCTAAGAACAAAGGAAGACATAGAAAAAATAATAATAAAAAAAGGGAAAAATTAAGGAACGGGCAGAAGCAGATGATCAAAAATTAACACTGCACTCTTGATACCATGTTGATAGAATAAGAGAGTTATAGAATAGAATGTCTTAATCCTAATTAGATTAGAGAGCTTGTACATATACCAAATGTCTTAATCCTACTATTCCAATTAACATCTTTTCGGCCTATATAACTATCCTCCTTGAACCTTAATCTTTCCCGTTATGAACAAAATAACTATATTTCACCCATTATTACACATACAAAAAACATTACTATTCAAATAAAATATTACACACCTTTTCCTCTAAAATCTTCAAACCCTTGACTAAATTTGCATACAATACGTATGGACTTATTTTGTCCTCGTAAACCTTGAACTTTGGAGTTGAAAAAGACAATTGAGAAAGCACAGCATTAACACATGTGTATACCTAAGGCAAAAAATACAGAAACATTGCAAAATAAGTTATTAATGAATGACAAATTTAAAGTCAGGTCACAGACAATGAAAAGGCTAAACTATGCTAACCCACATTGCTAAAGATAGGTACATTTAAAAACCATTAACATAACTGGTTATCAACGTTACAATTAGTAAAACTCTGATTCTTTTATGTTTGAACTTTTATCAAAATAGGAAATTAACATGATAGATTTGATGTGAGAATTTAAAATAAGTATCATATTGAGAAAATCCAACTAGTTTGAATTATTGTTTGATGTTGCTTGCATGAAGAAGACTAGCAAATTAGTGAAAGAAAACCCACATCCCAAAGGGTAAACAACTCCACCAGGCAGTGAGCACATCTATTCAAAAACCTGTTCTGATATATCAGATCCATAACATTGCAAACTTTTCCATATAGATTAAATCAAAGAATTACAAGATTCAAATAGCTTACAAATGCCACTCTCCATGTTCAACCAATATCAATTTGTTGAAATATATGTATCATTTAAAAATCATTCTATTAATTTGAGCTTTTAGTTAAAACTAAATTTAATATAGTACCAAAGCATGAGTTCAAAGGTTCGAACATTTGCTACTACACTTACCCCTAATTTATCATGAATTAATTCAATGCATCATTATTGAACCAATTTGAATTCATGTGTACCCGCTTCAAAGTAAGGCGACTGATTATGAACCACGCATCATGCCGAATAAATAAAATGCTAGATTTCGCATGAGAGGATGTGTTGAAATATATACATATACCAATTAGATATCCTTCAGCTATCAGTTCGATCTTTTAGCATAAGTGGCTATTTAACACAATTTAAACAAATTTTTTTTTCTCAAGCTCTTTTACCATTAGAATCTACACAAAGAAACTTCTTCATGTCATAGCTATATAGCAAAAGGAAACTGTTACATTATTTATTTTCATATTTATCTTGTTTCCATAGTATTTATCTTGTTTCCATAATATTTTGTATTTGTAGATATCTTTTAAATTATTAAATCAAAGATACAAAAAATTCAAAATTTTAAGAGTAAAAAGATTTGTTCATTCAAGGTATAAAAATCTTCCTAAAATACCCTTAATGAAAAAATATATTAAAATTGCTTTTGAAGGACAAAAGTGTAACATTTAAATTATGAAATTCAAAATTGAATGTACAGTTTATCTCTATTAATAACTAGTTGTAACTTTCTCAATTGATCTCATCTCTAATGTTGTCCACATTTTCATCTTAACTTCTCTGGAAGTTTTTTTATTTCTAATCGGATGCATAAATACGAACAACAAGGAACAATGGATAGTTCTTTATTTCAATCTTTGTTCAATTTTACATTTTAACTTCTGTGCAGGTTTTCTTTATCTCCGATTTGATGCATAAACACGAACAACAATGTGTAGTTCTCACTTTCATCTTTGTTCAATTTTACATCAAGTCATTTTTACAAAATTCTGTTTTATCTCTAATTTGTTGTTTACATTTTCATTTTTACTTTTGTGCAGGTTTTTTTTATCTCTGATCCGATGCATGGACACTAACAACAAGGTATATTAGTTCATTATTTCAATATTTGTTTAATTTTACATCAATTTATATTTACAAACGTTTTTCTTTCATATTTGTTTAATATATCATTTAGTTGAATTCATTTCAATCTTTTTCATCATTTTTGTTTTTTTATTAAATTGATTTAATTATTTTTCTATGAATTTGTGTTGTTTTTTCTGCACAAAATTAATTTGAAAAATTCTTCAGTTTAATTAAATCATATATTTTATTATCTCAATATTTCGTATAAATGCTTGACTTCAATATTTGTATATCATTTATATTAATTTAAAATTTTAAAATATTACATGTACAAATTTTTAAATCTTAAAAGAAAAATAGTTAGAATAAAACGTATTGATAGGCATAATAATCTTACGTTTAAATTTTGAAATAAACATAAACTAGTATTTAAGAATTGATAATATAATAGTCATGTTTTTCTTACTTACTAATCTTTAAGATAAAAATTTCTACAATTTTACTATTTTTTTATTTATATTTTTCTTTTATATTTATATTAATATTAATTTGGGGATAAATAAAATTATAAACTTTGTAATATATTCTCTGTTATTATTTATTTTACTTTTTTTATTAATATTCTTAATGATTGTGCTTCTCTATTTTAAATTTGTGGTATATTTTCAATAAATATAGTTTTTTTAGCATTTTCAATGCATTAAACGTCGATTATACAAGTCATTTTTTACTTAATAAAAATTTAGTTTAACATTTTATTTATACAAAATTTAGCATGAAGAAGAAAGAGTAGAAAAAAACAACTTATTTACATTTTTTTTCCGGTTGATATTAGAATACTATTTATATTTTACATTATCATCTTTCAATTGTTTCTTTTTTCGTCTTCATATAAAATTTAACATATATTAAATGAAGACATATTCTTTAACGTCTTTTGATACTTAAATTTTATTAAGTAAATCTTATTTTTCAACACAACAATCTACATTAAATATTTGTTTTAGCAGTGCGCATTGCCGCATTGCACGGATGCATTATTAGTATATACAAAAGTTCTAACCTTATGATGATTACGACACTCTATTATATTATTCTCTAATTCTTTCAACATGATATTAAGAGCATAAGATCAAATAGCTCATGTGCTAATAGATTCTTAAGAACACCTCCATTTTTTTTCTAGATTATTTGAGATCGGTCAATTCGAAAGGGTGACATAAGGTTTTTGGGTGGTTGTTTGTAGGCGACTCCCATCACCGGTGGATTGGCTGTTTCACTGTGAGAAGCTAGGGTATTGTATTACGGCTCCATTTATGGCTATATTTTCCAGTTTTAGCACGCATGTGCCACCCGAAGAGATTCTCCGTATTGGGGCGATGCCAGGGAAGTTTTTGTTCCGACAACTTGCCACCACCGGCTTTCCCGCCGCCATCACACCTTTATTTTTGCCTTGGCTTATGGTTTCTAGATCTGGCCTCCGATTTTGTATTTAGCCCGCCGATTTGCACGTCTTTGGCTGTTTAGTAGGCCTGACAAAATATGCTACCGTGTCGTGTTTCGTGTGTATCACATTCGTGTTCGTGTCAAAATTCACTAAACCTATACACGACACTTTACTAAACGTATCAAAAACCAAAAACTCATACATTATCTGTTTATTAAACGGATACACGAAACACGACATTTTTATACACGTTTATTAAATTGGTCGTTTCGTGTACCCGAAACACGACATGAACACGACCCAAACCCGACATAAACACGACATGTTTAAAATAAATTACTTAAATTACCTAAAATATAAGGTTGAAAATAAATGTAACAATTTAGTCAAAAAGATGTCCATTGTATCTAAAATTACTCGTTTAAGCAAAACTCATACATGCTTAAAGCGTATCGTGTTCGGGTGTCGTGTTACCAATTGTCACCCTTGCTAAAAGGTACATTACAATATTATCAAATAAAAACTTTTGTTATATAGTTCCTAAATGTCATTAATAAAGAATTGAGAAAACATTCTCTCAAAACAAAAAAAAATTAACAAAACAAATAAACAATAGAGTTTAGAAGAAGTCTATTTTTTCAGGGCAGCCGTCTATCATTATACTGTCTTAAGAGAATATATATTCAGTTGTCGATATAGATATGGAAGAGATAGGAAAGAAGAGTTTAATAATATTTCTTTTTTTATTGTAAAAGAATAAGTTGAGTGAAGCTCTTATTTAAAGTAAAAAGAAGAGAAAGTTCGAGAAAAATAAGTAGATATTTTGCTGATTTAATCCGCCCCTTAAAGACTATCAAATGGATGAATTAACTATACCAAGTCTAATATATACAATACTTCTGTTGAAAAAATGAAGGTAAATACATGGAAAAAGTTTTAAATAAAATTATTAAATTGGGGCATCACATAATTTTTTTGGATAAATTCCATCTTTTATCTCCAGTTTACGATTTTTTAACTGCTCCATAAGTTTTAAAAGTTGTTAAGATAGTTTCTAAAACTTACATTTTACAGACGGCCCTTTAATGACTATTAGTAGAATTTAAATGAAGGCTAAAATGGCCATCCGTAACATAAAAAGTGTAAGTTCAAAGATATTTGCACAACTTTTAAAGCTCAAGGAATAATTAGAATAAAAATTAGCCTGAATCTAAAGACCAGCAGTGAAATTTGCCTTAATTTCAATCTTGTTATTAATGTGAATGAATTATTTCAATTAGGAATGATCATTAGTAAGAATGAGTTAATGGATATAATGTATATTTAATTATGATCTTGTGTCTTGATGTAAAAATTTGATTAATTGAGTACATATTAAATTTTAATCTATCATTTTCTTATTTTTAAAAATTTTAACCGATCGAACAAAATAAAATAAATTTAAAAAAAATAATTTTTTTACCAAAAAATAATTTACAAAAAATAGGTGTAGTGCAGTAAGATTTGGTACAAAACTAAGGCACAAAAGATCGATTAAAATTATATCTTAACGTGAATGAGACTGATACCGTTTGAATTCGATTCAACTCGATTCAATTCGATCCACGAAAATTTCATAAATAGAATCCGTTTATTTATTCAAACCAACCTACACTGCAAGACAAACTCTTTTTCATCCGACCTTGTAAATCGTGAGTCGTGGAATCTCCTTTCTCCTTTTGAGTTGATAGGTAATTGTGCTGTTTTGACCTGACGAACTGAATTGATAACCTCGTAATTCATCACCTTCTAAATCGTGAAATCTTCTCTTTCTTTTGGGATTGATAGGTAATGGTGTTGTTTCTTTTTGGATTGATAGGTAATGGTGCTATTTTGACCGACATATTTGACGACCAATTGAATTGATAACTTCGTGAACCGTTTTCCGTAGGAGTATAATATGTCGTTCTTCTCCTCGCCGAACCTTATAGACCGAAAAATGATGGCTCCAAGTTGGTTAGTGTAGATCTGGACTGTTCGTCACCAGCGAGAGATTGACTGGTGCTTTGAATCAACGGAGATCGAGTAGATGAACTTGCAGATATTCTGGTTATACATATGGACTACCCGAATTCAATAATACTCGATGAATACGTACTCAAGTCGAGGTCGAGTTCGACAATATTTTTTTTACTCGGTCACTCTTCTAGTTCCAATAAACATTTTGTAAAAAATATTGAAGTGAAAAGCTATAGTTGAAGATATATGGTTGTGAAAGGAGGTAAAGGTCGTAGATACATGCCTTTCTCTTTAAATTTTTTTAATAAATTAGGAGAGTACGTCCCATTTTTCCAAGAAAATAAATATATCTGTGGCAAACAAAGAATCGGAGGTCTAACTGCACTTGAAATTTTAAGATGAGACAGTTTTTATAGCAACACATGCTTCCACTAGTTAGAATCATTTGATTCCCTAATCCCTTTTTGATCCCAGCCCAGTAATTTTACAGAAACGCAAAAAAGAAACAAAAAGTGAAACTGGGAAGTAGATATATCTTATGTTTATCATCTCAGACCAAATTTGAACATATCAACTCAACCTAATACTACACTCTAAGCAGATAGATACTAAGTTCAGGTCCACCAGACTTATCAGGATTCATCATATAAAATGCCTCTGAATCTCGAGATCCAATAACTCTCTCAAACTTGGCTCTCATATACATCAATTCACCATCACCCGCAGCTCCCATCCCCTCCTTCATCACCGGCAACACACCAGCCCCCATAGAAACCATCTCCACTGCCTTCAGCATCCTTGATTCCTCCAACCCACATTCACGCCTCGTCGCGTACCCACATTTCCTCCCGTTGCAATAAGTCCTCCAAATTGGTTCCTCCACCAACTTCACATTCTTTTTCTCATTCTTCTTTTCGCATTCCAGCGCAATTCGAACCAA
>JAYMTC010000224.1:0-13571 GCA_036897605.1 Melianthus villosus
TATATATATATATATCTCTCTGAAAAATTGGATTTATAACAGGATGACCAACAACCTATCCTATATATTTACCTTGACAATTTATAAAAAATATAGGATTTGCGATAGACTTGTATATGATTTTTATAGATTTGATAAAAGCGTGTGATAAAATTCGAAAATAAATATTATGATGGTCTTTGATAATAAAAGAGTTCTAATAAAATATACTGATACAATTAAGGACATGTACGAGAATGTAAAGACAAGTGTGAAGATATACGGAAAGTCGATTAATGAATCTTTTATTACGATAGGGTTACATCAAGAGTTAGCACTGAATCTATTCATTTTCGTTATGAATTAATTAACAAAATATAGTCCGGAAGAAGTGTCTTGGTATATGAAACTAAAAAAATGATAAACAACAAGTTGGAGTTGTAGGGGCGAACTTTGAAATCTCGGAGTTTCGACTAAGCAGAGCAAAAATGGAGTTCATCGAATGTAAATTTAGCAAAGGAAAAAGAGTAGACCAGTATAAGATAATGTCAGACGGTCAAGTAATTCAAATGAGCGGCCAATTTCGGTATGTTGGATCAACTTTACAAAAGGATGACGATATTAACCATATGATTCAGATTGGTCGGTTAAAATGACGACAAAATTACAGAAGTTTTATATGATAAATGAATGTATTTAAAACTGAAGGGAAACATCTATAAGATAGTGATTAGACCAGTCTTATTATATATAGTGAATGGTGAATATTGGACGATAAAATCACATCACAAACAAAATACAAGAGTAACAAAAATGAGGATGTTAACGTAGATGCGTTGTCATACAATAAATGAAAAGTAAGAAATAAAGATATTAAAAAAAATAGGATCCCATAATTGAAGATAAGATGTGACACCCGTTAACGATGTTTGGTCATATCTAACGAAAATCTTTAAATAGGAATAAAAATAGTATATTGTAAAAAGACGAGGAAAATTAAAGAAGAATTGAAATAAAGTGATTCCAAAATACATAAATATTAAGAATTTGAATACATGTATTTCATTGGAGTAGAATAGTGGAGAAGACAGATTTATGTTATTGATGTATCGTGAATTTATACATGACTCATGTAACCCTTAAATTATTTTGTGATATCCTTTGATATCGTTTTATTGTTGTTTGCTCTGTCCTAGTTTGGGTACAAAACCTGACTTTTGTTCTTGCTTAATAAAACATTACCACTTAATCAAAAAGCAAACAATTGTTTCTCAACAAACCAGTCTATCGAAATAGCAAATAGAACATACAAGCCCTAAATTATTTGCAAAGGATTTAAACTGCAATGCAGATGAGCATGTTTGTTATACATTTCATGACTCGTTTAGTGATCCAGATATTCAAACTATCATAATTTTTAAGTTCCAAATGTAAATTCCATAAATCAACTTGAAATAAATTCAGTAACTTTCTCATATGTAAATTTACTAAATCAATTGCATAGACAAAAATCACAATGGTTTGCTAGCCTTCTAGTTCACAAATATAAAGGCAAGATGTAGATGTTCTTTGTATAACAAAATGCTAAAGTTATAAGCGAAATGAAGAAAGATTCCAAACAAAAAGTACTCCTTAATAAGGTATCTAATCAATAATTTCTGAGTTCTTTCTTTGGCCAGCACATCTTAATCTCAATACGCATGAAGAAATGGCCTTTCAAAATTGAGGTGCTAAAAAATAATCTATATCTTTATTTGAAATAATCTTGCCTGACAACTGAGAACAAACTAAGGGGTGATCCTTCTCCATCATCCTGTTTCCAAGATTCCCCATTTCTTTGAATATACCACGATACTTTTGGAGATAATGGTGTATATAAATCTGCAATACCCTTGGACAATGAAAGTGAGTTTTATTTTCGAATTTGAGAACATATATACTGGATAAGAAACTAAACTCAATTTTTCCATTACATTCGATGTTGCAGTATATACAATGCTTTTAATAATTGTGTAACTTGATCCTTCAAATGTCATCCTAAATGTTACCAAAAATAGCCTTACACTGAATCTTGAACAACAATTGCTATCTTCCTTTAGGGCAGACAACCACATAACCACTGTATGTCTAGCTACAGTTGAGAACTTTTTAAGCTCTAAGACTCTTAACAATTTATCTTCAACTTCTTACACCAAGGCACATTTGACCCACAATTTCATATTTCAAATGGGTTTAAAACTGTCTTATCTAATAGTCTGCCAAAAGATATGAGATATATAATGACACTGAAAGAGAGAATCAAGCTCGTATCATGTTATAAAATTCCCTAAAACATTTTAAAATGGATAATCTTTACTCATATTATGTGTGAACTTATCCCTGATGCATATCATCTAAGTTGCCTAACCAAAAGTCCGAGATGGCATGAAATTTACAAGCAGCTCTACTGGACTCTAGTACACTACGATACTCATGTAAAAAACTGTCTACCCTTACACTATATTGATTATAGTAGTCGCGTACATCTATTCCATAGTTGTAGGAAGCGGGAGTGAGATTGAAATCGAGACGGAAAGTGCCGAACCATTAAAATTAAAAGATTCTTAAGTTACAAGTGCTGGAAAAGCGTTTCATACTATGCAGCACAGAGGCGGTATTTCTCGACAAGATCCCAATTTGGACGCGTTGATGATTTGGAATGCGCCAAATTCGGCCCCAATTTGCAGTCATATGGGAGTCTAAAACGAAATCAGCTCTTGATTTTATAGAAACATAATACCTCTAGAAATCTCCTATTTCGTTGGCTGATTTCCAGCATTATTCTTCTATATGGCATATATAAAGAATATATAGAATAACCTGGTTCTAAGAATTGAAGGACCCTAATCGACAACGTCTTTGGTGCTGATATGAAGAACCCTAACTGAGATCCAAATCAATTACTTACCATTAACATTCTATTCATATTTTATGAATTTGTGAAGCTATTTTCGTGCTGTTTCCACAATGCTCTGTGGCTGCTCTGCACAAATTTTTTTTTTTATACCATCTGTTCAGATTGTTTTCTAGTAATACTTATATATGCATTTTTTAGACTTAAAAGATACATTCGTCTTTTGACTTTACGACGAATCTAATATTGATCCCTCGACTATGAGTTCGGCAATTTTAGTCATTCGAGTAGATGAATGGCATGTGACCATCCCTTTCGTATGTTTTCAATCTCATTTCCCGTTAGCCAGGCAGAATGTTAATCAATATGGCCTCCACCATCTTCTCCTTCACGCAAAAACGAGAAGCAGTTTGGAGACATACGACGAATGTAATGGAAAACAGACAGAAATGCTGATCGCATATCATACATCTACTCAAAGAGCTAAAATTGTCGAACTCATAGTCGAAAGATCAATATCAAATTCGACGTTATATCTATTAAGACTATTTTTTATTATCATAAACTATTTACATATTATAATATCTATATAATATCCTATTATCAACATGACAATTGCTTACTCAAAACTGCTTACACGTTCTACAAATTATAATATCTATATAATATGTATTCTTAATATCATGTTTTATAGTTTAATATCTATATAATATAATATGTATTAACTTTATTTACCGTACTCGGCTTTTTAATTTTATTACTTGTATTTTATTAATATTAATTATTAGTAAGTGATGAATGAGCACTCTTTTATTTATTTTATTGTTAGTTTATTTATTTTTGCGGGATAATGGATTCATCAAATAAAAGTAGTAATATTTTATCTGAAAATGATTCATCATCGCCTATGTTACATTATATTACTGCAATATAAAAAATGCTAAACAATGGAAATTGGAGATATCAATGTCACATGTGCAATCACACTTTTGTTGAGACTTATTCTCGAATTAAAAACACTTGCTTAAAACTAAAGAATGGGGTAGAAATATGTTCTATCTTTACGTCAGGAAAGATCTTAAAATTTCAAAAAATGACTGAAGAATATGAGTCGACAAATAAGCCAAACAGAATTGCCACATCAATTACTGCAATTACAGAATCTTCGCATACCAATACATATTCAGTTGCAGCAGGAGATTTTAGATTTCCTGACTACGAACCTAAAAAAAGAAAAACATCTGAAAGTAGTGCTATTTCCAAGACATCCATAATACTTCTCGGCAGATTTTGACGAGTGAAAAAGCAAATATGTTTTATTCTGGAAGTCTACCATTTCGTTTTGCTTGAAATCCACATTATGTGAATGCATCCACTTTGCTACCAATAATATGATAATAGGCTTTGTTACACCTGGGTACAATTAGCTGAAAACCACATACATAACTACAAAAAGAACGGACCAATATTTGAAAAAGATTTAACATTAATTAAAGGAAATTGAAAAGAAAAATGTGATAGCATTGTGCTTTTTTATGGATGAATCGATACACAAAGGCGATCACTAATTAACTGTATGGCGGCATCAAAAGTGATCCTATTTTTTGAAAGCTGTGAATTGTGAAAGAGAAAAGAAAGATAACTTTTTTATAGCTAACTTGATGAAATAATTTAATTTTTTATTTCAAGCCGGCTAATATTGTGCATGTGATTACTCATAATGCACCTGTATACAAAACAACTAGTAATATTATTGAAATCGAATTTTCTATTATATTTTGGACTCTTTGTGTGGTTCATACTCTTAACTTTGCTCTAAAGAACATATGCACAATAAAAAATACTGAGACAAACGAGATGACATATGATGAGTGTCACTGGATGGTTGACGTGGCAGACGATGCACAAGATATACGAAACTTCAATATGATATGATTCATTTATAATCAATTTGTCCTTTTAAAATTGCTAGCAATAACATAGACGTTTCACATCTATCTTAATTATGCCAAAGAAGTGGAAGTGAATTCAACGAGGGCTCCAAAAGATGGTTATTAGTAATCAATGGAGTTCGTACAGAGAATCTAATATGATAAAGGCTACAGTTTTTAAAAGATACATTTTTAAATGATTCATCGTGGGTAAGGTGGACTGCATAATTTCTTTCCAAAACCGATTTATGATCTGATTAGAAATGTGGATACAAATAAACCAACTTTTCACTTAGTTTATGGAATGTGGGATTCATTAATTGAAAAAGTGAAGACGATGATATATAAGCATGAAGAAAATTGTCTTTGGAGACATCAAATTTTGGAATGTAGTGAATAAAATACTCATTTATTGATGGACCCAAAGTGCTAATTACTTCATTGTTTGACTCGCTCATTAAACCCACTGAAAATTCTAATCCTAATTGAGTATTATTTTTATATCCAATTTACATCTTTTGTTGCTAATATTAATAATGATGTTATTTATTTTAATATTCAGGAGATATAACAACATATGGTCAAGCGAGGTTCTAAATTGAATTCCAACACATAAAAACGAGGAAGTTTTTTAAGAAATGAACAAATGTTGGAGAATATACTTTTCTAATGTTGTTGAACATAATAAAGCCCTTGTCGAGTTTGCAATGTTTTGTGAAATTTTGAATATCTTTGGGACTATTGAGTCTCTTGAATGATTGTGCTTCTAGAATTTAGTGAGTAGTGATTCATTTATAAGTCTTCCATAACTTTATTGCAAAACATAGCATTAAAGTCACTTAAACAACTATCTTCGTCATCTTGCTGTAAACAAAACTGGAGTATTCACTCCGTCATATATTCAATGAGGAGAAACCATATTAAGCCTCAACATACTCAAGATTTAGTATTTGATCATACTAATCTTCAACTCTTATCACGGAAAAGTGAGATGTATAAAAGTAGAGTTTCTAAGATGTGAAATATTGTAGAATTTTTAAACATAAGAACCGAAATATCATGAGTGATATAGAGAACGAAAGAAGCACAAAGTTTAGACAGAGAAGATATTGAGTATGTGGCTTGACTGACTCAAAGGTGACTCAAGCAAGTCTCAATTGAGTAGTCATTTTTCAGAGTTACGGGTCAAAGAACTTATATGGTTCAGCAATTGTCTACGTCCACGATAACCGACCTAAAGGCTTCTGAAATATTATTCTTATACATTATAATTATAATCTTGCAATTACAATGATATAAGACCATATTTATATGGTTTACATCAAATATTAGGAGATATTTAAGATATATACATAGAATATTATCTCATAAACACATAATATCTCCTAATATATATAAACATAATCAATTTCATCATAATCTTGGAAAGTCAATATCTTCAACACTAAGTGCGTAGAATCAATAGCACTCAACTTGCAAATAGATATCTTCAACTGAATCAGAAGCTCTGACTCATATCCACCTGCTTCAATTACCTAGAATCAGGTATAAACATATTGCCTAAAATCAGGCAAGAAAAATCTCTAACACTAGGGAAAAATATATCAAAATCGTTTATAACCCGATACGGATTTTCTTGAAGCAGTAAGATTGAAACCATTACCGACGAGAGACTTCAAATAATATTGAAACCACATATAAGAGAAGACTTCAAAAACAAAATATAGAACGCAGCGGAACCAACAAAGTGACAACATACCTAAAAAAGGAAAAAAAATGGAACACAACGGAACCAACAAATTTCACAAAAATGACAACATACCTACTAAGGAAAACAAGACAGAAGGCAATAGAACCAACGTCATAAAAAATAACAACATACCCACGAAGAAAAATAAAAGAAGGAACACGATGGAACCAACAAAGTCACATAGTGATAACATACCAACGAAGGGAAACAAGATGGAACACAATGGAACCAATAAAGTTACAAAAGTGACAACATACTTACATAGGAAAATAAAAATGGAACACAATAGAGCCAATAATGTCACAATGGTGACAACAAAAAATGAGCGGAACCCACCGACAATAAACTATACAATTGTGAAAACAAGACCACAATTGTAATAACTAATAAAAGAAGGAACCCAATAAAACCCACTAATAAAATTAATTGAAAGGATGGACCAAAGTGCACCACCACCAAACAAGTAAATTTTTTTTAACAATTCGAGATGAACCTGCCACAACCTCAGCTGAGCAAGCAACTGCTTCTATATCATGTTTAAAAAATATCCCAAGCAAAACATTACGCAACATGGCAGCAGCCAGTGAACATTTTCCATCATAAGCACTACACCTCCTACACCTTCTACATCAAATATACTCACGGCTGGATTTACAACCTGTGCAGTGAATTCTATCCATTGCTTGTTGCAATCCAGAGAAGAACTTAAACTAACATAAAAATCTACTACTCTACCATCCTTTTCTGCGAGAAACATATAATTATTCTGCCAAAGGTCATACTGCAGAGGAGCACACTGGACAATAAAGTTGTCCCACGACTCTGCAAATCTTGAACTGAAATTAAGAACCTTTCAACAGAACATAAACTATTCTTGCATAATTCTCTTTGAACCATCATAATCAATCACCCAAAAGCCGAAGAATAAGAAAGAAAAAGAAGCAATGCTGCAGGGAACCAGCTAAAACGAGTCATAAATATCTAGATCGTGTTGAACCGGGTTGGATCTGGAGCAAGTCTCAGGTCAAATTCGAAGCAATAACAGATCTCGGGTTGGATTTGGAGCAAGAAGCTCTGTCAGCGATGGAAGCGAGTTGTGGGAGTAGCAGAAGGCGATGCAAATAGAGCTGGAGGCTGCACCTGGTGAGATCGCAACGAAGAAGGACCGTTGGAGGCTCACGGGAGACTGGAGTCTATGAGAGGCATGCGCAGCTGGAGCAGCGAGAGTCGCGCGCGAGGCTATTGCTGGATGCAGCAGACCGAAGTGGTAGCCTGTGAAGGTGGACTGCAGGCGCCGGCGTGGGTCGCCGAAGTGAATCGTCAACGGCGGTTAGGTTTGGGGTGGCTGGGGTTGAGACAGTTAGGGTTTAGGGACTATTAAGGGGCTTCCTGTGTTTTTTTTTAAATGGAGATGGAAGAATAACTAGGAAATAGGATTTTTTTAACTAGGGTTTTTTGAATGGCTTAAAAGAAATTTTAAATATAAGAATCGAAATATCATGAGGGATAAAGATAATAGAAAGAACACAAATAATTACGTGGTTTGACAATTACTTACGTCAACGGGGACCGCCCTAAATGACTCTGAAATATTATTCTTTCACATTACAATTACAATGGTAAGACCCTATTTATAAGATTTACATCAAATATTTAAGGAGCATTTAAGAGATATATATGGAACCAATATATTACTTCATAAATACATAATAACTCCTAATATATTTCACCATAATTACTTCCATCATAATTTTGGAAAGTTAATATCTTCAACATAACGCATGTCTAAGTTTTCTTCCTCGAAATAAACAAGGAGAAAAAATATGGTATGAGTATGAGACTTTATACGAGTCTATCATCCTTCCGTAATTTCTTAACTATCTTCATCGTTTAGAATTCTTTTCTTTATTTCAAAATCTGCTATCTCATACAAATTTTGGAACTTATGCCACTGTTGATAGATCCATATTTCTTCGGCCCATACAAATTTATCTGTTAAGAGTAGAATTTTGAGTTTCCTTCATCTGGGTATAGGTATTGCATATACTTTCCGAGTTTCAGTTAGGCTCAGGGATCTTGGTCCCTATGTCCACACAGATGAACATGATCCCAATAGCAAATTTTCCCTTTTCATTTCTGTGTGAACTGTCTCAGAAGAAGTCTGACAACCATTGAATTTGTCTCCAGCTGCAAATAGATTCAATTATGCCCACTTTCTTCGGGCACTGTCAAACGATGATAAGGTAGACCTATTCCGTTGCATAATATTTTCTGAAGAATGGACAATAAATTTTGTTCCCCGAGTATATATCACCAAACACTTCATTTATTTGTCTTTCTATACTTTTTTTTTTGTGCCCACATGATATCTGATTTCATTTTTTCAGTGCAAGGTTTCGTCATAATCGAATATTGTAATATCCTATTCCTAATGTGTTGAAACTAATAATATCCCCACAATTTCTTACACAGTTTACTCTTAGAGATCATGCTCAATTTGGGGAAATTTAGGTGCCTTCACAAATGCATGAGAATTGGTAAAAATTATAGCAGTGGAGGTTCAAACCATTGACCTCTTATTCTCAAACCATGTTAAATAACCGTCTGTATTAAAAGTTCGAACTAATAGTAGTAGGAGTTATAATTGATACATATATTTCAATATAATGTATTGAGTACATATACTTTTATTATGCCTATATCCGATATTGGGCTATGTAGAATATATTGGTAAGCATTAGCTGCTGCATTATTGTTAGATCTAAAGTTCGATGGGCCCATTGATAAATTTGGGGTAGGGAGGGTAGGAGTAATGTTGAAGATTCTTGTCATTAGGATAGGGGACATTGTGCAGGACTCTTTAATTTCTACCAGATTCAGAATTTGGGACCCTGTTGTCTTTAATAATTGTCACCAAACTCGTTATATGTTTTGTGATGTTTTGACAGTTCTTTTCGAGCTGCTTCTATGCTTTCCGTTTTCCAAATTTTGGTGTTGTGATCCAGTGTTGTCGAAGGCGAGTGGAGCACCTTAGTGATATTACTATTTGAACGCTTAAAATTGTTGTGGATTTTTGTTAGTTACACCATTTTGTAGTTGTTAACATATACGTATATATTTATATTTCTATGTATGTGTTTCCATGAACAAAAACAAAAAAACCAAAAGTTGATGACAACCAAATGGGTGGAGAAGAGGTGGAGTGTCATAAATTAAATAATATAGGAAATTTTCTTGTTCTAGTTGTTAGTTGCTATGATGTTTGAACTTAGTCCTTAATTTTGCATCTGTTACATGTACTTCTCACTTAAGCCTTGCTTTACTCAGGCAAATGCCTAGAGTGGCGCCTAGCGCCTCAGGTGACACAGTCTTGGCGCGCCTAATGCCTTTGAAAACATTGATGATCTAACAAAGCATTCTAAGTCGTCTTCACCATGTAATTGGTAGCCTAATTTGATGTTCCTATGCACTTTCTACTCAATGGGAAACGTCATAAGGATGGTCTTATTGTATCCGCGGGGATTTTATGTTAATAGGATCAGATGCTCGCATTCTGTTGACGGTCTGTAACGGCAATTTCTTCCTAACTAACGGCATAGTTATCCTGTAACATCTTAGTAATTGTGGAAGCATGTTCTAAGTACTATTATCTGTTGTTTCTATATATGGGTGTCAGTATATTTTCTGTGACATATACATGTTAACTATATATTTTATTTCCTTTTGAAACCACATTGGACCTCACATTTTTTGTTTCACGATGATTCCTTTTTTCAGCATCTTCGTGGCAATAAATCTTAACACGAATGTTTGCTAGAGAAGTCATGGAGGCTGGGACTGGGTCTGTATGCCTGTGTTAAAAATAAATATGCACCATGAACCAATTTTGTGTTCAGCTCGACTTTCGCTCATGTGTTATCTCAAACATTTTTTTTTACCGTACTTGTTTTTTATATCAATGTCAAAACAATTGTTGAAGTAAAGGTTTTTATATTGATTTTAGTAAAACATTTTACTTGATTCTCTCTTATTGTACAACTCAAGAACTTAGCATCGGTTCGATGGTGTGACCACTACGTAGAGAAGTGCATGTGACCCTCTCTAGTTCATGTAATACACGATGCCTTGTACATTGCTGGGAGCATTTTATCGTGGTCATTGGAACATTTTTGTGGTTCTTCTGTTCATTTAGAATTATGCTCCTAATACGCCAACCAGGTTCACGGTCTTTTTCAATTGACCATTGAAATATGCAGGTATCCTGAAGGGCTCAAACTCGATGCTGGCGAGCAGAGATTCAATTCTGAAGCTTCAACATTCAACAGGGGTCAAATAGGTTCGTCTCTAGATGGTGTTTGGCCTGTGATGCCGTCCAGGTTGTCCTCATTTCGCTTATCAAAATCCAACGATAACTCAATGATGCAGAACGATTATCCCCAGCATACATTCTTTGGGAATGAATGTGCCTCCGGAGAACCCATGAAACAAGAAGGCCAATCTCTTCGACCTTTCTTTGATGAGTGGCCTAGAGCCCGGGATTCATGGTCTGGACTTCAGGACGAAACAACCGGTCAACCCTTATTTTCTACAGCCCAGCTATCAATATCCATTCCAGTGGCACCACTCAACTTCTCTGCAACAAGTTCCCGATCTCCTATTGGTGAGTTAAACATTACCTTCCTCGCATTTGCACCATCGCTAAATACTCTTTAACTTCTGCTGCAGATAATAGAGAGGATCATGTTTCAGAATCCTGATGCTCGATCTTGGCAGGCTAGACAAGTGCTTATAGGACAACCAGAAATCGAGGAACCTGTCGACATATTTTCATTTCTCTGCTATCTGAATCGCCGCTATTGTTGTAGGATTTTCATGTAGAACTTGCATTTACAAGCAATAAATCGGCTCGGTTGGTAATTAGAACACGCCGAATATTTTCAGGTTTGTAGTAGGAAAGAAAAAGAAGCAAACTTTTTGGCTTGGCTTACATTAGTTGCTTCTTACTAAACTGAATAAAAATTTGCTGTATTTCATGCAAATTCACTTTTTTAAATTATGATTTGGTCTGTTGTTTGATATGAAGTTTCCACAATTCAGCAATTATAGATGTGTATCCATAAATGGTGCTGCAGAGATTAGTGCTCGAATACATAAGCTGGTAATGAAGTTTACTCAATAAGTTCTTATAATACTTTGCGCCATTTTCTCATGTTATTTGTCAGTCCTGTCTCAGTATATTGTTTGCCAGTCACCATGTCGTTGAGTCCGGTTAGTCAGAACTTTGTGCACTACACACCCGAATATTTCTAGTTAGTTACATTCTTAAATCTCTCTGATCACCTCAAGTTCCCCAACATACGAAGAGATTGTATAATCCTTTGATGCTGCACAGTATTGGGTGTGTAAAACATTGTGGATTAGGTCTTCATGAGATGTAAATTTCAGTAACTTCATTTTGGATATGAGAAAGAAAACAAATTGGAAATGTTGCCCAAGTTTATTATCTTATCTGTATAGCAAAGTAACCTAATTGAAAATTTAGAAGTAGAACTTCAGTTGTTAACACTTTTACCACATATAGCAATCTATGTATAATATTTAGAGTGCAGGTTAACATTGTGTTTGAAGATGTGATTCTATGTAAAGATGTTTAATTTTTACCTACAAAATTGATTCATAATCACTTTATTCAAACACATCATATAGCACCCCGAGCTTGAAAACAAATATACTAGATCCCTTCTCAACCCTAGCCTCCTTCCAAACAGCCCCATATCCAGTAGAAAAACCCACAAAAGCTAGCTGAAGGAAAATTCATGCTTGGATTCACCTTTACATTGGTGACCATGTACTTTAACCAAATTGAGCCAGTGAGAAGGTGATGCAGTTTGGTACCCCTCACTGACATCCTCGAGTTGCCATCAGCCTGCCTAGTATTTTCTGGTAGTTGGCACTGTGACTTACTATTTTGTTTTCACATCGATTTCCTTTCTTTATGTCAGTTACTTATCATTCCTGAACCACAAGGCAATTTTTGCATTTGTTTTGAATATAAATATTCATTATTCTGGCAATCATGGAGATTTTAAATGATTGTGGCCATTTACGAGTAAAATGTTTTAAAAAAAACTGTATTTCACTAGTAATTTTTGGATGTCTTTAGCTATAGGAGAGTACTAGCCTGACACCTTAATGTCCAATAAGTACGAGGATAAACTGCTGGCTGCAACCAAGTAACTAACTCACTGATCCTTCCTTTGTTCTTAGTCCTCAATTCTCTCTTTCAGTTTCAAGGACACACATCAACTAAGGTGATGATCTTCTACTATCTGAATAATTTTGCGGTGGGTTATGCTACATTGATCGTGGAAATGATGTATGCTTATTTAATAAGTGTGAGGGAAAATTCAAAATTGATAGCGGGTGTTCAATTAATAAGCGTGAAAGAAAGTTTGTTGTAACTTGAGTCTGATACACACGTTAGGGTGTTATTAGGTCTCTCACATACAAAAATTAGCTCGAGATGTGAGATTTGACTCACTTATTAATTAAGCACTCGCTGGATAACTTTAACATTTCGTTACCAGAGCTATTGAAATTGAAATGTTTGTCAAATAACTGTTTCTAAGATTTAATTATATGTATATTTCAAGAAAGGTTTTGTTAGTTGGTTTACTAGAGGTTCTTATATATAGTTCAATGGGTATTCTAGAGTTTTGGGTTAACGTGCTATGTTCAAATGGTGGATGCAGTTTGCATTCAGTCTTGTTTGCCTCTTCTCTGCGTTAGCACTTTTGCCTCTGGTTTTGTGTACATTCTGCGGATTGTTACAAATTAATGGGCGGTTTGTGTCGGCGATGCCATAGTCAAGTAAGAGGTCGACCCATTCTATATGGACGGAAGGGTAGGTTTATGAACGGAATGGACTGTAATTGCCAAAGAACAGGAGTATAGGCAAAATTAAAGAATCTGGAACAAGCCAACGGATCCTTGTGCCATTATCTTTTTTAGTATGAAC
>JAYMTC010000225.1:0-13564 GCA_036897605.1 Melianthus villosus
ATGCCGCCCCCCCCTTTGCCCCCGGCCTTCCCCCCTCCGGCCATATCCTCGCCGGCACCATCAAGGACATCATCACTCGCTACCAGTCCATGAACGGCAAACACGTGACTCGCCGGTTTGGTTGGGATTGCCATGGATTGCCTGTAGAGCAAGAGATTGATCAGAAGCTCGGTATTAAGTTGAAGCAGGATGTTCTGAAAATGGGAATTGATAAGTACAATGAGGAGTGCAGAAGTATTGTTACCAGGTAAAATTGTTTCACTTTGTAGTTGAATATATGGATTTATTAATTTAACTGTCTTATTAAAATGGGCTGTTTATAATTCTACAAAATTAAGTGTTTTTGATGATGTATATATACAAGCATATACACAGATGTGAATGCACATGGGTATAAGCTTTATGAAAGTTGAGGGATATTCTTAACAGGTATGTTGAGGAATGGGAGAAGATAATTACACGTACAGGGCGGTGGATTGATTTCAAAAATGATTATAAGACTATGGATTTGAACTTCATGGAGAGTGTTTGGTGGGTCTTTTCCCAGATTTATGACAAGGGACTTGTGTATAGGGGTTTCAAGGTTAGTTACTTGTTTCAATTTGTTTTTCGCCATTGCTAGCAATTCCTTCCTTCAATAACATTATATACATTTTTTTAAATTAATTTTACTAGCAACTGAATTGTTTGATGAAGATTTATGGTTTCAATATAAAATTGGTTTTGGATTTCTTTATTATTAACATCAGCGCCTGAATTAAGTTCAGACTAGCAGTGCTTGTAGTCCTCTATTATGTGGAATTAAAAATATTACGAAATATGAAAAGTTTGAAATGATTATTTAATCCTTTCAAGAGGTTTTACATTTTGAAATAGCTTCCTATGTTTACTTCTATATATTTTTGTTTGAAATTCTGTGAGGTAGTGTTGGTTACATATGGTTTACTTCATTTTTACGTGATATGATACCAAGGTGGCAAAATGTTGTTTGAAAAATTGTATACACTTAATTGAAATTTTTAGCATGTCTCCTAACATTTCGTGATGGATGTCAATATTTTAAAGTTACCTCAAATATTAATAATGGGATTACAGGTTATGCCTTACAGCACTGGTTTGAAGACACCACTGTCCAATTTTGAAGCAGGTCAAAATTACAAGGTTTGTGACCCAAACTTCTTGTGGTATTCTATATTTGGTGAATTGAGTTCTGAATTTTGTTGATGTTGGCGAGTTGGGTTTATATACTTTATGTTATATATGTTATATGAAGGAGATATTGTTTCCACTGGCCCCGTTCGTTGATGGTTGGATCAACAAGTCAAATATTAATTACTATTGCTTTTCGACGTGGTAAATTATAACGTTTTATTTAGTCTTTATGATCAATGTCTAACATTCTCGAATTATTACAGGATGTACCCGACCCTGAAATAATGGTTTCTTTTCCAATTATCGATGATCCACATCAGGCAGCTTTTGTGGCTTGGACAACAACACCGTGGACACTGCCTAGTAATCTTGCACTTTGTGTAAATGCAAATTTCATTTACGTGAAGGTTAGTTGGTCGTAATTTTATAGATTATCTAGAGGTGATTTATTCATATAATAATCTTGCCTTTTGTGCCTATGGATTTAGTTGGTTGATGGCGGATCTCTGACAAAGTCAGCCATTTTCAAAGTAAAATCATTGATGAATCTTGTCTTGTATGCATGCTAAATTTGAAAGAAAGCTTCAGTTAGCGTTGTAAATACAACCTCTGATTTTTCTGTTTGTTGATGATGTGCTCTTGCAGTCATAGACTCACGGGAAACTGGCTCACCCATTGAACATTGAATATGCTTAATCTTTTGTTTGAAGCTCATATGAACGAGATTTTCCATAGCTCCTTCTATATCTTTGAAGGATGTATTCTATGTTTTAGAAAACAAACATGGTTCCGTTATATCAGTGAGATGATATATGTATTCTTTTAGAAACTTGTAATGGACTATGTTTCTAGGCCTACTTGAGTTGAGATGTTGACTTATTCTTTAATTGTTTTTGTCCATACCTGTCCGATTAATTTATTTATATGTTTTTGTCGTATTTTTTTATATCATTTAGGTTTTATCATCGCGATACCTCCTTATTTGATTAATGTATTGATACCGCGTTATTTACTTGATCATCTAATTTGAAATGGACAATAAAAACAGGTTTGCAACAAGTACTCTGGGAAAGTCTACGTCGTTGGTGAATCACGTTTGTCCGGGCTTCCTAATGAGAAACCAAAATCAACTGTAGCCAAGGGCACTGCTGATGACTCTAAAAAGGAAACTTCTAAAAGCAAAGGAGCAGCTGGTGGAAAAACTGAAAATTTGTTAGATTCTTTTGAAGTGTTGGAGAAATTTTCTGGGGCTTCTCTGGTGGGGAAGAGGTGAGTGCTTGTGTTATCTTACTTTGTGCATGTGCATTAAGGTAATGCTTCATTTATGTAATCCAATAATTCTATTTGGTTTACATGTTCCTTTTGCAGCATTAATGGTTATTTTTGGACGATATTGGCTATAAAAGTAATTTATATCGAGTATTCTTTTAGAATGTTGAATTGTAAGATAAAATATGTACTGCAGGTATCAACCTTTATTTGATTTCTTCCTGGAGTTTTCTGGAGCATTTAGAGTTGTTGCGGACAACTATGTGACTGATGACAGTGGTACTGGAGTTGTTCATTGTGCACCTGCATTTGGCGAAGATGATTACCGGGTTTGCATTGAAAATCAAATTGTCAGCAAGGTTTGCACTCACGACTAAACTTTTAAATAATCATTCTGTGGACAAAAATGATCATGCTAGAGATGTAATGCATTGTCTGAACTTCAAAATAATAGAGAACAAATATTGAGTGTGATTATATATGTCTGTGTCCATGTATCGGTCTCACTCTTATAGTAAATCTTCCTGCAATATAATTCAGATAAATTCCCACATATTTACTACAATTCCTTTTTTTATCTTCTTGTTTACGTGTTCTAATATTTAGTTTTATCAGCCTATGTGCATGAACCTTTTTTTTCTTGCTCATGTATGTAACATTATTTATACTTTATGCAGTCTGCTTTTGCTGCGAAAATTTTCTTTTGTTTTTGCTGCCATTGTTTTCAAGATATAATGGTTTTAATCTGAGACATATGCTCGCGTTTTGGCATTCACCCAATTTCTAGTAATTAGTTGCTCCTTTTCTGCGTTATCATTATAGTATTTGTTTGGCTTGCAGGGCGAGAATCTGATTGTTGCAGTTGATGATGATGGCTGCTTCACTGAAAAAATTAATGAATTTCAAGGACGCTATGTCAAGGATGCAGATAAGGATATTATTGAAGCTGTTAAGGTATGAATATCACATCATTCCTAGCCCTCACATGGCCTATACTGATTAGACAAGATCTCTTATTCTTCAGACGTGATTATATAAAGGGCATGTCCATGCTATACTTGTCATAAACCATTCTCATAAAAATTATTGATAGTATTCATCACTCTTTTAGCCATTATAATGTTATAAAATCTCTGAAATGCTTTTTTTACTTATTTTATGGTCATGCTCGAAGATCGAAATGTTTTAACAGTTTAAAATGAGAAATTTCTCAGAAACGAGGAAAATTGAGAAACACAAAAAATTTCTACAGATACTAAATAACAAATTATATTTATAAATGTCAATACTAATTTTCACAAGTAAGACTAATGTCAATATTTATATATTTTGCTTAAGATTTGTTGATATTTGGTCTCTCCGTGTCACTATATGATTTTGTCTCAAAAACCTGTGAAACAAACTTTTTTATGATCCTTTTGTCATGCTAATCTCTTGATTTGACCTCTGTATGTAACTGCTGAGGCAAGTGTGTCCATGGGTCTTTTGGCCTAATTTTGTAAGCAAGCTTCTTGTTGTTGAAGTTTGCAGTGAACCACATTATTTTTTTACTTTCTATGTTTTCCAAAAAAAATTGTTCCTTAAAAAAATATGCTTCATACGAAATGTCAAGACATTCATTTGTTGATAATGTTAACAAAATTTCAGAATTAGCACGTCCTACGAATAACCTGATTTCTTAAGTAAAATATTTCCAATTACCGGTAAACTCAAATACAAATATTACTTCAAAAACTTCATATTATGTTACTATCCATATGGAGAATTGCTTATATAGTCAAGTTTTTTATGTCTTTCAAAATGGATGTTTGATTCAAGTCTTAGTAGCAGAAATCTTGGGGGAAGGGGGATGTACTCGTTACCAAACTACGTTTCAGCAAATCTATCCGAGATTCGAGTATCACACACTAAGACTCACAAATCAGTCATCATAGAAGCGAGATTCGAGTATCACTCATCAGAGAAACGCTCCACTAGTAAATGATTCATGGATTTAATTAATTAAATGGGCTTTTATTGGTATTAGTCCAGTGAGTTACTCTTCTTTAAACCGTCTAATCTTTTAAATGACAAAAGTCGACTTCTGGTAATATATTTTTAATCGAAAAGTACATCACTATTTGTATATTATAAATGTTCATTATTTTTTGTGGTTAACATATATGTATATATGCATATATAATATTCCTTCACGAGTTCTAAGACCGTGCTTACATTCAATAAAGAATATATTTATACTTTTTCACGCTTTTAACATTAGATTCTTCTAGTTTTTAATGAGTCCCTGCTTCCGTCCCAGCATTCGCTCCCCTTAGTTCAAATATTCTGTATTTGTTGATTACAATTCACATCCCTCAAATTTCATATTATTTTTTCAATGTTTATTTGTAAGTACACTTTTTCTGTATGTTCCCATCATTTGCCAACTCTATCCTATAATGTTCTCTAAACTTTTTTCACTTTTAACGTGTTCAAACACGCCATAGAATCAAAACTTAAAACTTTGGATGTGTAAGTTCTAGTTCGGTTAACTCGATCGGATTTTGTATTCCTAATTTTTATTGTGCCATTTTGGCATTTAACTCTCTCTTACTAGTATGCTTTGCCTTTTCTCAGGCAAAAGGCAGGCTCGTTAAAACTGGAAAATTTACTCATAGTTATCCCTTTTGTTGGAGATCGGATACCCCTCTTATATATAGAGCTGTCCCGAGCTGGTAAGTGTTCTTTACTAAGTCTTCCACTATTTCATCCCATATTTCTTCTATATTTTTTAAAATGAAATTATTTAAATGGCATGATGATGACTAACCTGTAACACATGTTTCATTTCATCAAGTAATTATATATTTCTTACATCTTAGGTGAATAGTTGTGTCAAGCATTATTATGATTATGATAATAATGATAAATGTATAGATAGCAAGATTATAAAAATTGGAATTACTTTGACTTCAGAGGGATTGTCTACTCTTAATTTGGTCAAAATTTTTCGGATAGTAATATTTTTGTTTTGAATAGACAATATAAGCTTTGAAAGCCCGCCCTGTAGCTTACCGCCGAGGAGAACCAAACTTGGAACATCATCTATGTTATTTAAACCAAACTGAGTTGGCTCTCGATCCTTTTGTATCTTCTTATGCACAATATTGAAAGATGTATGAAAGAAGCTTACCTACTAAAAGGGAATACTTACTATCCTAAAACGTTGGGGTAAGGTTCTCTTTTTGTGTTCTGATTGTCCTAGATGAGTTCCTGGAATATGGCTCGTCATTTTTTATCCTTAATAGGAATCCTAATATGTTTTTGCTGTTTGTTTCCTTTTTATATTTTTCAACCAACACTCGATTTATTCTACTGTTGAATTCTTCGTGTAGGTTTGTTCGGGTGGAAAAGTTTAAAGAGCAGTTGCTAGATAACAACAAGAAGACATACTGGGTTCCGGATTACGTTAAGGTTGGATGTTAGCCAAATTGTACTGATTTTTTTTTTCTCTTTCAAAATTAATGTTCTCCATTTATTTTTTGGTAATCGAGACATACAGTTCGAAGTGGTTAAGTCCAGTGTGAGATTATAACGATTTGATCAATTATCTTGGGCTACTTGGGCATTTTAACTATCTCCTTTTACTTCCCTGAGAATTTAATTCTGGTATTCTGTTTTATTCACGACTTTTTTAACATATGCCGACCCTCACTGCTTTTGTGTTCTTCTTTTTTATATTTAGAGATATAGATTACGGTAATTGAGAAAATCTCGAAAGAACGACTATCTATTAATCAGATCCCTGTTTAATGGTTAAATGTCTCTTAAGGTTATATGTATATATAAAACCTAATTTTTATTAGAAATACAATGTACTCTCTCCTTTCTCTCTTTATCAGTTTCTTTGGTGAAGCTTTTTCTAGAGGTGCAAAATGCCCTGAGTTTATTTTTTATTTTGACTATTTTTTCAATTGCAACTATCATTAGACAGAGACGGGAGAGTTGTTGAAGTATCCATAAATAAACATAAATGATGCATGGGAAAACAACCAAATTTCTGAAGCATGTATAATTTTTAAAGGTTGTTCAAGATGTGAAAACTTTGATTTGGATGTTGTATAGAAGTAAAGGAAAATTTCATTTACATCGATCCACAGTGGTCAGAGGAAAACTTTGTTGGAATATAATGAATTTTCTGGCTGCATTAAGCTTTGGATGCAGTCATATAAACAATTGAGTCTCAATCGGATGTCCAATGGATTTATTTTATTTTTCGGTGGGGGAAAATTTGGTGATGGCATGTTTTAAGAAGAGATTGGTCCCATTGATTTTCGTTGGCAGTAGCAGCTTATGGCTATTATTGATAGTGTTCCATTTAGTACAGAGATAGACCTAGGTGTAGGTTAATGTGTACATCCATTTTAGATATAATAATGGGCAATTGAATGGCTTAGATGCTGCTGCTGAGCTCCTACTATTTTAAATATTTATGTGCTATAAATCAATTTCAATGTCATTTTGTTGTTGTTTTAGTAGTGGAATATGCTCATGTTGAGACATTTATGCAATTTATATTAATAGCAAGACTTTGCATTCCATAATGCCTTGTTTAGGAAAAACGTTTCCATAATTGGCTTGAAAATGCAAGAGATTGGGCCATCAGTCGAAGCAGATTTTGGGGCACGCCCCTTCCCATCTGGACCAATGAAGATCGCACGGAGACAGTAGTTATTGATTCAGTCAAGAAACTTGAAGAGCTTTCCGGTGTTAAGGTTTAATCTCTATTTCTCTCTCCCCCTCTGTGCAATTCCAAGCAAAAAAAAAGTATAAGTTAAATCACATGTTATGATGAGTTTGTGTTCGTATTGGTAGATTCAGTATCATCATGAGATAGTGAGCAATCTACTTATCCATTTCACTGTTGTATTACTATTACTTTGGTTACCTTTGCATTTTATTTAGATGGTTTCTTAAAGCCTTATGGACCTCGGATGTAATGTAGGTATTGTTCCATCATCGTGCCCGTGGTGCAACCAAATGTTTCTGTGATTTCTGGGAGAAGATTTTGAATTCATGAAGCTGTACTTATTAGTGTTAAATGTTCTTTTTACAGGTGTTTGATTTGCACCGTCATAACATTGACCATATAACAATTCCATCTAAACACGGTGTTCTTCGACGCGTAGATGATGTAAGACCCTTAATCATGGTTATTAATAGATTCCATGTTTGTTTTACTGTATTTTACCTTTATTTTTACGTTTATGTGTATTTATTTATTTGTAAATGTCGCTAATCGTTTTTTTCTACTAGATTGGTACTTTCAAAATGTCTTGTATTCTATTTAAGAGTAAAGAATTGGCTGCTATAATATTAAAATAAGCCATTTTGTGGTGTATGTGATGGCCATTAGAGAGCATTTTCTTCAAAAAGTTAATGAAGATTGTGATATCCCGTCTCACATTGAAAAATTTAAGATTGTGTGACTAGAATATAACATTAGGCCTCACTACTGCTAGACACAGCTGAAGCAATTTGATATAGTGGGTGCTTCACCTAGAATAATTAGGTTTCAGGGCCAGTAGTTCGCGTCATTACAAATGATATTAAAGCTGCTACTAGATGGTAAGGTGGAGAAAGTGCTACGCCAATATGATGATAAATCTCAAGAACTTCGTTGGGGTAGGAGATTGTCATATCCAATAGAATCTCACATGCCTTGTGAAAACAACTACGGATTTTGTGGGGGAAGATTGTGATATGTCACCTCTCACATTGAAAAATTTAAGATTGTGTGATTACAATAAAAAAGAACCCCTCGGTACTACCAAAACAACTTGGGATTAAGCATTTTGATACAGTTGGCTCTGTATCAACAGGTTGCACGCACCACCCACAACGTTACATTTTATAATGACAAATCTCAAGAACTTTAACAATGCATTTCACATTCATATGCTTGAAAGTGAAACCACTTCCTTTTGGTTAGGTTTTGTCCCTGTTTTGTGTTGGAATAAACATAGACATAGTTGATAATATAATTTCTCTTTATTTGTTGAAGTATGCTTAATCTCATTGTTCAGATTAAGTGATACATGTGTCGCGAAATTGTTTCATAGATAACAAGAGATGTTATTTCGTATCATTTTTTTCATGTAATATTTCGCGTTCTCTAATAAATGATATAGATACTTTAGTAATTTTATCTTTAAGGTAATGTTTTAATGAGGTATTTCAATTACCTTGGTTTTTATCTTATTTTATGTATAAAATAAATTGTGTGAAGAGTTTTAAAATCGCACTTTAGTGTATTTTAACTTAAATGCGAGGAGTTTTAAAATGTCACATTTTGATGGAATTTCTAGACCCTTCAAACTCTAATTCTTGGTATCATAGAGATGATATAATTATATTTTCATTTTATTTATATACATCAATTGTACGTAAGAATGAGTGAGAAAGTAATTGAAAATCTCTTTTTAAATATTCTTAATGGACAAAATCTCGTATTGAGGGTATGTTAAGAAGAATCCAAAAATTATTGAGAGATTTTAGGATAATTTCGCGAAATCACATAAAAATGGAGAAACATTAGAAACATTTTAATAAAGGAACATGGGATATTTGTAAATGCTATTTTCGTTAGTTAGAACTCATGCATACTTAAGTGTCAGAACGTAAAAGAAAAAAGTACACGAGAAATTAAGAACTTAGCATTATTGTGATAATTTCAAATTTTCAATATAGAACACTAATTATGCAAATTGAAAGTTACAATAAATAATTAACAAGAAAGGTTGGTAAACTTTTAAATTTTAGATTGTTGATATTTCTTGAATTTTTTGTCTTGCTATTTCACCTTATTACAATTTCGCGAAATTTAAAAAAATTCGCACAAAATTGAAATTGTTGAAATTTCGTGAGATCAAGATTTCTTTCGAGAGCTCACGAAAAGAGCAGGGATTTTGACCACTGGTCATCGTATGGTTTTATCTTTCCAGGTGTTCGATTGTTGGTTCGAGAGTGGGTCAATGCCTTATGCTTCTATCCATTATCCATTTGAAAATGATGAACTCTTTAGACAGAACTTTCCTGGGGATTTTGTGGCTGAAGGATTGGATCAAACTCGTGGATGGTTGGTTTCTTACTTTAGACGTAACTGTGATCTTACTTGCAGTTATTGAAAATTACATTTTCGTTACATCACTTCAAATAGGCAACTATTTTTTTTTACCATTTCTTCTTTGCATTGCTATTTATATTTTCATGGTTGTCCTGAGAGTACATATATAGCGTTTCCTTTTCTCTATTTATGTCTTCACTTCTTTGGCGGAAAACGTATTGAACCAGTGCTACGTTATGTTCATGGTGCCCACAAGCATATTCATGTATAATGTACTAGTGATACAACTTCCCAACTGGGCTCAAAATTTTGTTATATATGCGTAGGGAATAATCTTGAAACTTACAGCTTTGTTTTTTGGTGCGGTGCTGCCTTCCGTCTCTAACTTCTACGTACTTTGGACAGTTTAATTTACAATAGTTTAGCCCTTTTTTATAAATAATATACACGTTTTTCTTGATGGGTTCATTGAGTGTTGTAAACTTTATGTTATTGACTCACTTGCATATTATGCATTACTTTGTTTGTTACCATGTAAAAAATGGGTACTTTAATCAACTTATGGTACTGCAGATGGTGAACAAACTGTAGGGATTGGATTTCTATTCCAACACTTGAGACACTATCATATGTTCCAGAAGGAGCCAATCTGCTAACTGAATCACTTTTCACTTCTCTGTAGGTTTTATACACTCATGGTGTTGTCTACAGCTTTATTTGAAAAGCCTGCATTTAAGAATCTTATTTGCAATGGTCTTGTCCTTGCTGAGGATGGAAGAAAGATGAGCAAACGATTTAAAAACTATCCTCCACCCATGGATGTCATAAATGACTATGGTGCTGTAAGTTCTGTTCTATATATTGTTGTTCTGGTCATATCAATTGTTATTTTTTTGTTTTATGTTTTATTCAAACAAGTTGTTAATTTGTGTTTGTTTTTTTTACAAGGTGAACAGTTCATTAGATTTTTGTTTCCTCTCCGAATTGTTGGTATCTTACATCATTATTTTGCAGGATGCTTTGCGATTATACCTTATAAATTCTCCAGTGGTCCGTGCAGAAACCTTACGTTTCAAAAAGGAAGGAGTTTATGGAGTTGTAAGTATTCGTAGTTTAAATACTGAAATGCAGAGAAACAGATTTTAACATTTAGCTAACTGGGCTGTATACAAAATGTGGGCATTTTTGTCATGTGACATGTCAACATAGACATGAGATGTATGCCAGTAGCAAGCATTGTTTTCTGTAAAAATTAAGTCTCCCACAATTCATACCTTCCACTTCTTGTTGATAAATTTTAATTACGTCTCCTAATGTTCTATTGTTATTTCTGTGCAGGTCAAGGATGTCTTCCTTCCTTGGTATAATGCATATAGATTCCTTGTTCAGAATGCAAAGAGACTTGAAGTTGAGGGGCTGGCACCATTCGTTCCTATTGACCTACTCACGCTTCAGAAATCATCTAACGTGCTTGACCAATGGATCAATTCTGCAACCCAGAGTCTTGTTCATTTTGTTCGTCAAGAAATGGATGGATATCGACTATATACAGTAAGCTTTCTTTCAACTTTTAGTATGTATTGTATTTTTTTTTTTCACAAAATAGATTTTATTTAGAACTGGAGAATATAGAAAATAGGTAGCCATGGAACCCCTGGAGAAACAGCTCCTACCGAGCGGCTGTCAAAACCGCTTTATATTGGTCCAATCCAATCAGTAATAAGTTAATGTGTCTTTTTGTAAACAATTCATATCCAAAAGTATAAAATCTTGGCAAACTTACATATCAATAATTTGATTTTCCTTCACAGAATTTGGGTATGAGTTCATGTGTGTATCTGATATTCAATATGACAACACTAGATAGGGGTGAATGTAGTTGTACTAAAAACTTCCGTTTAAATATCCTTCTCGATGATTTTGCAATTGAGAGTTTGATCAAAATGTAAAATTTCACTTCTCTACAAGTTCTCACCTGCTTCCCCTTTTATTTGTTTTATTTTCTTCCTCTTCCACCATGCAGCTCCTTCTCTATTGTTTATTTCCTCTTCATACCTTTCTTATTTTATTTTCTTCCCTACATTCTTTGTTTCTTTATTCACCAGCATTTCTTTATTTTCTCCCCCCACTTCTGACGAGCCACCCTTTCATTTGTTTACTTCCTCACATTACTTTTAGCTCCTCTTATCCTATTCTTTATCCTTCCTTTTAGTAATATAAAAACACTTTATCTCCCACTCAGTTTTCTTCTTCTTCTTCTTATTATTCTTATTCTTATTCTTATTCTTCTTATTATTATTATTATTATTATTATTGGTTTATAACTGTTTGCAGCTTACATATGGCTTTGCGATTTTCCCCATATTTTATACCATTCTTTTTTTTTTGTTATAAGTCTTTAATTTATAACAAAAAATTTATCACAAAAAAAATTATTAACTGAAATTTTATTTTGTATAACAAAATATATAGAGAACAAATATCATACTCTTTTATATCCTAACACATTCAATTGAAATTGGATAACTTGAAATTTGTTTGAGATGCTAGCATATGTGCAAGATAATATTCTTATAATTTTTGCAAGAATAAGTGTATTACCAAAATTCATCAATGCACGTTGTTGAATATCCCGTGGCCATCAATTACATGTGCCAGGGAGTAGTATTTTGGAAGTTTGTTTTAACTTTTATGCTCTTCGTCTCTGGTATTGATATAGGTATTTTGAACCTAATGTTTTAAACTTATTTGAACTTGATGTGTTATTTTATGTTTTAATGACGACTTTGATGATAATTGTTGTTATTACTTATATTTTGAATATTTTGATTGGTTAAATTGATATTACGTTGTAATTTATACATTCATAATTTTCCTTAATTTTAGAAGGCAAGCGCTTTGCACCTTATAGCATGGCAATTGAGAGGCCTTCGCGCCCGCACCATTGCCAATACTGAACTTGTCCCAAACAGCTCATATATTTCTTCCCACTGTAGAAGAGCATTTAAACATGATTTTTAACAAAAGCAACATTATATTTCATTACATGCTTTTAGATTTGATAATTTAAGTACATTACTAAATCAAAATTATTATGTTAACATGAGCAGAAAGTTAGAGCTTCAAACTTATTAAGCTTCCCAAAATTCATTGAAAATAATACTCTATTGTCTTCTTGATTATTCAAGCTTTCTAATCTATGTGCATAACTTGATAATCTGAAATGTTGCACAAGAATATGCTTGTTAAATTTTAAGTTGGTTTGTTATAATCAAAGTCAAATTGAAGATTGATTTGTCGAGATGCATTTTTCCATTATTATCGTAATACTATGATCTCGTCTTGCGTGTTTAGAAATACAATTGGGTTGGCATGTGCATATATTGACTAAGCCTATAAACAGATGTTAAACATACGGATGCAGGTATATCCGAATCCAAGTCTGTTTAGAATTATCCGAATTTGAATTCGAATATTCCGGATGTTAATTTTTAGTATTCGTATCCGTTCGGATATATCCGAATCCACAATAATTTATTTAAATTATAAATTAAAATTTGAATCCGAATATCCGAATCCAATATCCGGATACGAATATCAGAAAATATGAAAACTATTTAGTAAATAAAAGACAAGATTTCTAAATGCAAATAATCACCAGATACAAAAATTCACGTATTCTAATAAATATTAAAATACATCCATTCAACTTTCAATACATATGTAACCAAAATATAAAAAAAATCAAAAAACAAGAATAAAAGTTTTCTCAATGCTTAGAGACGTTACGGAATAAGCTCCAATTCTAGCATATTCAAAATTTTCACACCTAAGCTGTTTTAGTGATACCATAAATTTGTTGTTGGGTTTTTATTTATGGATCTTCTAAATAATTTATTTCATATATTTTATTTAAGGTGTACTTAAAATTACATTTATATTTGTAACAATACCAATTTATGTATATATAATATCTAAAAATATCATATATAAAATAGGTTTAAAGACACTAATGGTACACTGACTATACGCTTTTGG
>JAYMTC010000226.1:0-13564 GCA_036897605.1 Melianthus villosus
ATGTTGATAATTTTTCATTAGGTTAGTTCTTCAATTTTCTTATAATATGTTTCTTATTTCGTTTCCTTAAGTTTTGAGTATTATATGTGTAAAAAAATGTCATATTTTGTTCATATTATGTTTTTCTTCATGCCAAGTTTCTTTAGGTGGTTCCGAATATTAGTTTCGCATGGGAGTCTATATATAGTCAAACTATAAAATCAAATCAAACTAAACCAAACCATCTAATAAACCAAATTGAACCGTTATTTTTGTAGTTCCTTTTGGTTTGAAAATTTTAGAAACCGTAATTAGTAATTTTGGTTCAAAAATTTCTCGAAAACCTAACCGATTTACATAAGGTCCGATACGGAGACATGTGCTTCAGAGTATTATTTTTCATCTAAAATTGAAGCATAAAGGGGATTAGATGAGCATGAAAGTGTCTCGATTAGTTGAGCATGGAAGCTTCAGCAAAGCCAGATAGACTGAGCCTAAGCGACTTGCATTAGGTGACCAACTGGTCGCTCCTCTAGTTGAAGTATCGGGCCTCTTTTTCGTTGCCTAGGTTACACCTACGGAATACCCCCGAAGGTAATTTTGCTCTGCTTCCCTCAATCTTCACTTTACGCCACGCCGAAAGTGCAATGATGTTGGAAGATGCATTTTTCAGTATCCTGAAATATTCAGGGGGTTAAATTTTAGCATTAATAATGGTAAATACATGTTTGAAAATGATAGGAGAGAATTCTAAGATAGAAAATAGAAGACTTTAGTACTTTTTTAAGCTGTTATATTGCTAAGCAGGGCACCGGTTATGGTAACTTGTGTAGAGAATGTGAAATTATCTCTTTTGTTCAGCTGCTACAACATTCATTTTATGTTATTGCGATGGTATTAGAAGCCTAGAATTGGTTTATGAGCTATTATGTTTCTTACAACCATGTAATTTAGTTGTTTGCGTGTAATTTTGTTTTGTACATATTGCGTATTGATGGTTTTTACATGAATTTGAATCTTGCAGCACTAACTTTTTGCAATGAAGAAATCCAACATCGAAAGTGAAAGTTCAAGCAAAATCAAATTTGAGGAGAACGGGGATTCTGAAATTTCTTCTTCGGAAGATGTGGGTATATTTTGATCAGTTTTTTATTTTATATATTTTTACAAATCCAGTGGTAATTGACAATCTTATTTACTGTATTGAAACTTGTTGGTTTAAATCTCTTGATGGAGTAGGAGCAGGAGATTGAGCGAGAACTTGCAGATGTGACATTTGAGGAGCTGCAAAAGGCACGAATTGATGGTTCACATTCTGTCTATCGTAAGCCTCCCAATCAAGAGACGAAGACTGGGCGGGCTAACAAGAATAGGTATTCACTTGCATGATCAATTAGTTTTACTGGTTTATTATAAATATGGAAGACGCTTATGTGGAGTGTTTTCAGGCCAATGGAGGTTACCAGCAAGAAGCCAGTTAGTAGATTTAGAGAGGTCATTCAGGCACCTAAAAAGGTTAGTTTGGAAGTAATGTGGTTTGATAGAAGTCTTTGGATCCATCATCTGATTACGGTGTTTTATTTTTCTTTGGTTGCTGATATTCAGAGTAAGCTTATGAAACTGCAACATCAAATAATTTTCTTTCTGGAACATATTTAAATTATTATGGGCATGAGCATCAGAGTCTCTTCAAAAATAAAAATGTGATGTGATTATCAACTGTATAGCATTCCAAATTTGGGATTGGCATAACAAATGTCTCCTTTTCCTAAGACAAATTATATAACCTCTTCTGTTTTATTCTATAGTATAATATGTTTGTTCTTGGGTGGTATGAGTTCAAACTGTTATTATATTTTTAATGTACAGGTGGTACGCGACCCGCGTTTTGAAACTTTATCCGGGAATCTTGATGAAGGGGGGTTAGTTTCTCTCTTAATAATGCTCTCCCTGTATTGCTGCTAGCAATCAGAGGTTAACAGTACTTATTGTATGTTTCATTTATGAATGCTCTAGGGATTACTTGTGGCTGTTCAAATTTGAGGATAAAATATATAATGTCGGTATATGAACTTGATATAGCGTTCCTCTAGAGTTTCAACAGTTACATGAAATTGAAGAATGGGAATCAAATTTGTTAAAACAAACATTGAAGTATAAAAATTAATGATTTTGCACTGCCCTGAGCATTTTGTGGAAATCACGCTTGATGAGTTTTGGTCAATTTTTTAAGTTTCATTCTTTATTTGGAGAACATTTTTAGAACCATTTTAAATTTAAGATGGAATACACCTTAAATGCTATTTAGTTTGCGCAGTTATTCTAGCGTATAAATTGCGGCAGTTTTAAGTTTTAATGGTAGAGTATTGCTAATGCAAGTAATTTTTAATCATCGACCCAATTTCTGAATCAATTTTGTATGATTGCATTTTCAGCTTTAAGAAGAGATACAATTTTCTGTACAGTGAAGAGCTTCCAGCCGAAAGAGTGGTAATCATGTCATGCTAAATTTATTAAGTTTAGGAATTTTAAGTTTATTCAGTTTATTTATATGCATATATTTTTTTGGTTTTACAGGAACTGCAGAAGAAATTAAAGAAATCCAGTGATCCCGAAGTAATTGATGAATTAAAGAGCCGGATTTCTTGGATTGTAAGTGATTGCTCTTCTTAGAAGAATAGGCAGAGAGGGGGTCCCCTGGGGACACGGGTCCACCCCTCCCTTTTATGTTTTGAAAATTTTATATATATTATATATAGGCTTAGTTCCATTTTTAGTACCAATAATTTGTCATTTGGTCAATTGAGTATCTATACTATCTAATTTCCTAAATTGGTATCTATATTAACAAAAAAAATTCCGCAAACAATTTTCCTCCATTTTTTAATATTTTTATTAGGTTTCAAGAGGTATAATAGGAGAATATGAGTCTTTTAATTTCTTTCACCTTGCTTCTTGCTCCTTCCTTTGGTTTCACCTTCCACTTATTCCTTTTGTTGCTTTCTTCCCTTTGTCTTTACCTATTCCCTCGTTGTTGTTCTTCCACCTGGAAATGCAAACTGATAAGAAGTGCAAACTGATAACAAGTCAACAACAGGAGAACACCATGAATGGAGACTTCGATAGAGACTTCCCACCACAAAAAAGGATCCTTTCTTCCCTTCGTCTAATGCAAACTGATAACAAGTGCAAACTGATAACAAGTCAACAAGAGGAGAACACCATGAATGGAGACTTCGATAGAGACTTCCCACTACAAAAAAGGATCCTTTCTTCCCTTCGTCTGACCCCTATTCCCTTTGTTGCTTTCTTCGACCTTGGAATGACAGTACAACCGCATTCTTATCAACCGTAAACTCCTTCGATATTTCCGACCCGTCACTTTCACCATTAACACCATGAACGGAGCTCGAATTTTCTTTACCAACAATAATCTTATTCTCGTCATCTTGCAATAGTTGTTTGGAACATACATCTTACTTCGATAGTCATTTCAGCCACTCCCGACTGGAAATCCCTCGGGCTTCCGAGAAATTGAGCTCAACTGTCTACCGCCTTGGTGGTGGGGGCGACAATGATGGGGAAGAAAAATAACATTGAGGGATTAGGTCAAAACACCCATATTTCCTGTTATACCTTTAAAATCTAACATAAATTTTAAAATAGTGATGAAAAACTGATTGCGGATTTTTTTTTATTAATATGGATACCAATTTGGGAATTAGATCGTATAGATATTTGGTTGACCAAATGATAAAGTATGAGTACTAAAAATGGAATTAAGCCTATTATATATATATATATAAGGTTAAATACATAGACAGTCTCTCTTGTTTGGTAAAATTGCAAGTTTCGTCCTTCGTGACTGTTTGCTGTTGATTGAGTCCTTATGTTTTGAAAAGTTGCAATGTCGTTCTTGGACTGACGTCCGTTTATTTTAGCCGTTAAAATGAGGCATGTGCATGATACATGATATTTTTAAAAGGATTTTTTTTTGTCCAAAATTGTTTCTTCTTCCTAAAAAAACCCCATTCTAAAAGATACACCAACATTTCTCTAATAGATACCCATGACTTTCACTACAAACCCTTTATTCTCTTCCAATTTCATGATATCCAGACTTGTACCGTGTTGTTTTAATAAAATGACCTATATTGTAATGTGCTAACATTTATAGGCAGAAAGAATGAGTTTAATCTAAAAAAAATTACACAACAAAACTCCATCTTCTTCCACAACAGCAGCTTCCTTCACCATCTTCACCTTACCTTTCTACTCATCTTCTTCCACATTTTCTCTCCTCGCACCAAAACTCCATGCCCGAACTCTTATCCACTAATCAGAAACTACATCGATTTCCTCAGGAATAGCCACCGCTTCCACGATTGGGTAGCGGAAATGCTCTCTCAAACTCCAACCTCAACTCTCCAAGATACCTCCTTCCTCAATCTCTCCACTGGAATCTGCACTTCCAATCCTCTTAACATCGAGCATAACCTCGTGTCCAACTTCTCAAACTACGTCAAAGGCTCTTGCTACCATAACATCTTTCAAGAACTCATCGGCTACGACATTTTCAACGTCGACGACCACCTCTGGAATGCTCAACGGAAGATTGCTAGTCATGAGTTTAACACTCTTCGCTCAAATGGTTCATATCGGATATAGTTGGTTCTGAAATCTGTATTTGCCTTTCCTTTGTTAGATCTGGCTTGTAATGAGAACAGTATGAGCAGAAAGTATCTGGAACCCATGAAATTGGAAGAGGCCATAGTTATGGATTATTAGAGAAATGGAGGTGTATTTCTTATATTTAGGTTTTTTCAAGAGGAAGATTAAAAAATAATTTTGGACAAAAAAACTCTTTAAAAATATCATGTGTACGTCACATGTCTATTTTAACGGTTAAAAATAAACGGACGTCAGTCCATGGATGAACATTGCAACTTTTTAAAATAGAGGGGATTCAATATTCAGCAAACAGTCGCGAGAGACCAAATTTAATTTGGCCAAGCAAAAGTTACTGCCATGCATTTAACCCTATAATATAATGATGTCCTAACTTTAAAAATTAAATTTCATTTTGTGCATAAATATTTGTACAATTTTAACGTGACTTAATTCCGTATTGGTATTTATACTTTCATTTTTGGTCACCTTAATATCTATACTATTCAATTTCTAAAATCGGTGTCTAAATTAACCCAAAATTTCCAAAAATGTTCTTAAATACATAGTGTTTCTTAATTTGAATATGTGGTGGATACGTAGTGTTTCCAAAAAAAAAATTATACTAAGTGAGAATGGAAACAAACGGGATGAGAATGTGATTATTGTAACGAGATGAGAATGAGAATGCTCTTGATTTTTCACTGTGGAAATGAAAATAAATAAATAATTATGGGATATGAATGGGAGTGTCAAATCTCATCCCGTCTTATTGTCATCGCTAAGGTTTCTCCTTAATTTCGGCGTATGATGCCACAACACGAATACAAATATGAGATACGTGTCAATTTTTTTGGACACTTTCTGGTTTTGTAGAATCTGTCTTACACTACAAAGTTTTGTTATTAGGTTATAATTTTTGAGCCTCTATTTGAAATTCAATTTATTTCACTATCGATGGTATACCTAGTACATTTAGGCTAGTATTTATGCTTTTTTCGATGTATCATTTTAATACATTTGGACTTAAAATTTGCTCCATCAATTTCAAATTAGTTGTCCAATTCCAATTTTAAGTAAAATTATAAATTATCAAATAATTTTACAATTGTTTTTGAAATCTTATTATACTTACACATGTCAATTCATGTTTAATTCGCATATCAAACCGAACGTGTTAATTTAGTACAATTTTAACAATATTTTTTTTCTTAATTTTATCAAAACTTGAAAAGTGATAACTAATATGAAGCAGATGGAGTAATGTATTTAGGACTTGTGTTATGTTGAATAATGAATTATCATCATACCCGTATTCAAAATCCGAATACTTCTTAGCGGAGTTTATCTTGATTTTTAAACTTTGTCGAGTAGTACACTTAAATACGTATCCGTACCCAACACTGATCTGGTGGTACCTGAGTCAAAGTAACTTATTGTATCAATGTATAGAGAAACATGTCTTCTTGTGTAAGAAATACTTGAATTTATGTTCCACACAAATGTTGCGAAATTTTCTCCCATTATTAGCTTATGTTCTAGTTCATAATATACGCACTATTGTTGGTGTATGTTCACTGACTTCACAAAATTCATTGAACTGCAAATGGAATTTTCTCTGTATATACCCTTGCTTGATTATAATATTAGTATCAAATTCCTATCATTGTTTCCATGGATTGATTTAGAGGTGCTTAATTTCTCCTACTGGTTCTTCTTTTTTCAGAAGGTTTTATGGACACCTTCTAAGCTAATTGCTCGTTTGGGGAAAGAGATAAATAATGAGAGTTCATACATCTATTGGGCATACAAGGCAAGTCCAACTGAGTTTGTCTAATGTTTATGTTTCCTTTTATTATTGTATGTTAGAATCCTTGTTACTCTATTTATAGTATATATTGTGCCATATCTCTTGAACTTCGCTTCTTAATTACGAGCATATTTGTGCATCAAAAGAGCATTTGTTGGTCTTCATACTGATCTGCCTTTTTATTGTCAAAATATTTATATAGGTAAAGCTTTAATTAGTGATAGTGTCATGACAAAAATGTTATAATTTTTTCAATGAAGTCACTTATGTAATTCTTATTCGAAATTCTTCGGTGTCGTAACGGAATCCTGTAATGAGTATGTGTCATCGATATGAATATTTTCTGAAATCAATAGCTCATAAGTGCTTGTAGAACTGTCCAGTTACGGTACTGAAGTGATATCCAATTCCTACATTTCAATGTATATATGATGTGGTGTCTCAAACTTCGAGTTGGATCATTACATATTCCCTTTATACTAAGTTGAATCTCATAACATCTTTCACAACTCAGATCACCTCATTTTGTTATTGTGTTTTGTCTTCACTTGCTTTTAGACTAGTTTGATCAGTGGGTTCCTTGGAGCCATTGAGATATCTGAATTTTCTGTCTATGTGATGTGGGATAGCTTTTTTTATTTTTTTCATTACTACTAACTCCACCGGGTAGAGAGCGCTGTGGAATAGCTCACTATACAGATTCCACAAATTTTTTGGGAGGCTTGTTTTGAACCTAATACAATCAAGTGATTACCACATTTTGCAATAGCAGAACGCGGACCTTCCCAAGTATGGTGAAGTAATTTGGTTACAGTAATGATTGTAGTACATGGACATAATGATGTTTAAAGATGCTACTTTTTGCCTTAAATTTCCCCAAAGTTTTACACTTCTAAGCTTCTTTTTCTATGTGGATTTCTTCAGAACGATATTCCAATTTTCTGCCCAGGTTTAACCGATGGCTCATTAGGGGACATGTTATACTTCCATTCCTTCCGCAACCCTGGTTTGGTTGTTGACATAGTGCAAGGCATGTTTCTCGTATTTGAATTTCAATGGTTGATATTTTTCAAAGATGGAGAAATATAACCAAAATCTCCCTGAACAGATATACGAGCCATGAATGGTGAGGCTGTCCATGCAAGCCCGAGGAAAACTGGAATGATAATTCTTGGTGGGGGGCTGCCTAAACATCACATATGCAATGCCAATATGATGCGCAATGGTGCAGATTATGCAGTCTTCATCAATACAGCACAAGAGTTCGATGGGAGTGATTCTGGAGCTCGTCCTGATGAGGCTGTATCATGGGGGAAAATAAGAGGCTCTGCAAAAACTGTTAAGGTATGACTTGATATCTCATATTTGCTCTGCGTCTGGCCTTACAGAGCTTTACAGACTGGTATTTAAAATTCCTGTGGACATAATTTGGTGAAGTTGTATTCTCTTGTTTAATATAGATGTATGGGCTACACAAATAAATTATCATTCCAATTCTTTGTTCTAATTATGTGGCTGATTATTCACATCTTCATATTGATTCATCTAGGTACATTGTGATGCAACTATAGCTTTCCCGCTACTTGTTGCAGAAACATTTGCTGCAAAAAGAGTAAAGTCTCGAGAGACCAGGGCTTAGTGTTTTGCATCAGTGTACCATTTACCTAACTCATGAAATTCTTATTTGGAATGAGGCTGTCATGCTCTAGTTTGGTTGCCAAGTCGGGGAAGATCAAAATAGGTTGTTGGAACAATACTGAGTCTCGCGATTACATGGAGTAAAACTGTTTGTCTTGATCAGTAGGAATGATAAGAGTCCTATTTAGATGTCTGTACCAAGAACAACCTGATGATTATCAAAATAATAAATCATTATCCATATTGTTCTCCTTTCCCATGGCGTGTGCACAAGAACTGTTTATAAAAAAAGCATATTATCAAAGTTTTTTTATATTTTTTTTCATGTCAATGTGAGCACTAGGGGTGAGCATTTGGTTTTGTCAATTCGATTAACTAGTTAATCGAATCGAAAAATTTTATTTTATATTTACTTAGGTTAATCAATTTTTTCAAAAATTCGGTTCGGTTATGGTTTTATTTCTTTCGGTTCGATTAAAATTGAATTAATTGAAGTTTTTTAATAGTTATTTATTAATTATGTACATAAAAAATTAATTAAAAACTTAAAATATGCAAAAAAAAAATTAAAACCCTACGTGTTGTTGCCTCTCCTCTTCTCCCACACAAGCTGCTGCCTCCCTCCCTTCCCTCCTCCCTCCCTGTTCCTGTTGCTTTCTCCCTTCTTCCCTGCTGGTACCTCCATCCCCTGCTGCTGCTACCTCTTCCTGATTATCAAACAACATTAATGCTACATTCTTCCAACATCTCTTCTCTCACATATATTGCTCTCCTCCCATTCTTCTCTGGCACTGCCCCTCTTTCCTCCATTCTTGTGCTGTCAGTGTTGCGCCATGCCAGACACATAAGGGATTGCATTAAAGATGAAACTTGTATTTGATTTTGTTGAAAATTTCGAATTTCGGTTCGACCGAAAACCGAACCGACCGAATTCTTTCGGTTCGGTTTTTAAAAATACAACACCGAATAACCGAACCGATGCTCACCCTTATTCTCAAATGCACATCCAACTGGGGCAGCATCACTACCATCAAGCAGAACCTGCACAAAGTTATTGGAAGGAAGATTCCTATAGGAAAATAGATGTGAGAAATCAATTCTTATAGGAAAATAGATGTGAGAAATCAAATATCTTAGACGAGACATAAAAAAGGAAATATTACATGCACTATCTGAGTTGAAAGAGAAAAATAATGATTAATATTTATCATTTCTTCCTCCAAATTAGTTAAAATACATACCTTCAGATATGATAGTGTGGCAAGAGTTGTGACCTCAAGTTGATGTCTTCTAATTATATCTGCAACCTCATCGTTTTGAAAAAATGCAAAAGCTGGTAGCCTAAAGACGAAAGCATACGACCATGGTTACTAAAATCTCATGACATAAAGAGCTATACATATTTGATTATGCCAAAAGGACATGTAGATGACTTCATACTTAACTCAAATGTGTGTCTACATGTAGGAATAAATGCTATCTTATTCTGCTGTATGACTGAAGAAGACACGGATTACATACCTCTCATTTGTTTGCTTCAAAAGAAACCTCAGATCTGAGTAATCTAAGACATTTCATTGTAGACTCAACAAGATCCATCTCGTATTCTACCGTTCTGTTTGCCCAGTGCTGTAAGATATAATAGATGTATTACATTAGAATATTTTGTGGCACACATATATCAAAGGCATGTCCATTTCAGATTATTATATAACAATCAACAATAACATTTCAAATAGTAGATTTTTGTACATCTCAAATCACTAAAAAAGTTCATAAAAGTCTTTCTCTAAAAAAAGTGAAAGGTAGTAATTAACCGTGTTGAGAACAAAACCAACAATATGGCATGTAGATTTGATGTGGTGACACCATCAGCATGATCCCCAATTACATACACTATGGAATTTTCAATATTCTATTCTGAATCCAAAATCACCTTTACAGATGTTGGATACTCGGTTATCGTGATTGATTCCTTCCTCATGTGCCCCTTTGCTGAAGGGAAATGCTGCCACAGTTCTTCAGTAACAAATGGCATGGATGAAGCAACCGTAAGCCAGTTTCCAAGCACACCCACAGAGTATCTCTGGCAGAATTTCTTTCAGAGACGAATATCCGATCATCACCAGCAAAGTAAGGCTTAATTGCCTCAATATAACATCAGAGAACTGATACTGCCACCATGAATAAAGTGTACTCGCAGCATCTGAGAATTCATATGACTCTAGTGCCGACACAGTCTTGGATATGGAGTTGTTTAGCACAAAGAGTATCCATTTGCAGCAAAATGGCATGGTTTCTGGGACTACACTTGATGGGGGGATGTAAGTTACCATCTCCAAGTTTGCTCATAGCAAATCGACAGCATTCCATAGTTTATTACACCATTGACGATACCCAACAACTCTTTGTATATCTAAATTTGTTGTATCAGACTGAAATAGAGAGATGGTGAAATGATATCAGCAAACCAGAAAAGACAAACAGAAACAAACTTTAGTCCAGAGAAGGACAATAAGCATATACCTGAGCAGTGTAAGAAACAAGGGCAAAACGAAGAGCATCTGCACCGCATTCAGCAATACCATTAGTGAAGTCTTTAACTTGTCCCTCTTTGGCAATAATCAGTTCACTGGGATCTAAGTTTCCCTCTTACAGCCTCTTTTGAAGACCTTCCAAAGAAATACCATTTATTACTTCTAGTGGATCAATGACATTCCCCAAGGACTTTGACATCTTTCGCCCATGTGCACCACGAATCATAGGATGCAAATAAACCTGCAGAAAAATGTGCCCGAAGGATTTGCTTCAAATATTATTCTAGATAAATCAGGGCAATAAAATGAAAGTTCTGCACCTAGAAACATTTTAATTTTTTTATGGTTAATTCATTTTAACCAATCAGTATATGATAAAAATACTTGTTAAATAACCAACTCTACTAAAAGCTCGAACTAATAGTAGAAGGAGATTTAATCGATATATCTATTTCAACAAAGTTGAAATATCCTGAGAAGATCAAGAAGAATCGCGTGTCTCCTATCTATCTTGAATTGACAGTCTTACGAGCTACAAAAATCTTCCTCAATGCATCTAGTTCTGATAAGAATAAATAATCTTTTGAATGTATGGAACCCAATATTATCAACAACTGCTATATGAATTCCCGTTCTCAAAAAATACATTTTATCTCAACCATATACTGCTTCTAATATGCTAGTTATAATTAACAGTAATTCATTCTAACTACATATCATATATGTAACAAGTATTTACTGCACCCAAAGAGTTCCTGGATTAAACATCACAACCACCACTTGCGAAAAAATTCTGTCAGCATTACTAGAAGGTCTGATGACCTTTCTTTCATTTTCCATATTTTTCCAGTTTGTTTTGATATTTTATCTAAGACTTAAATCAACAAAGGCAGAACTTACAGATAGTGTAATAGAATGAACTAGCCCCAGATATAATATTCCAAATTACGCTCAGAATGAATTATCAGGTCTAAATACTATTAAATTCACACTGTGTGAATGTGTGCGCATGCGTATACCAACACACACAACCACATAACAATCATAAAACAAATCAAATGTACAACACTAGAATAAGCCTCAGAAGTGCACTCACACCCTATAAAGTGCCTTGCATTCTGATTTCTCAAGCAAGAAGAAGCTGATCGTAGTAAACAAAGGAATGAAGAACAAATCTGCCTCCTCCTGCTGATAAACTCGTACAACATTCTTCAAGAGTCTTTCAGACTCTGGAGCAATCAGATCTGCCCACAGCCAATAATCAATGGAATGCTGCACAAATACAAGAAGTGGTAAACACAAGTATGATTAAATCTATCAAGCACTACTCCACTAACTTAAAATGAACACAAATCAAATTAAAAACGACTAACTGAATTGCATCTATACCTGCTCAATCAAGCGATGGATAGGGCTACCATTGGAGGTGCTATTGGAGGTCTCCCTGTATGTACTTCTAAATTTCCAAAGCAAATCGTAGGTGAATTTGGAGGGCATTTCATAAACATAAACCCTAAGAGGCAACTGAAGGGGGTAAAATGTATCACTGTGCAGTCTCTCAGTCTCCCGCTCGTATATCAAGCCATCAATCTTGCTCACATCATGTGGGGTTGCTTCAGGGACCGTATCATCCCGGAGCGGAAATGATTTTGGGGCTCTGTGGAGGAGAAAGTGTTCTAGGGAAGCAACGAATGAAGTCTCTGGTTTAAGAGACGAATGAAGGTGAGTATTGGGGTTTGGGGTGTGGAAGGAAGGGGAAAGAGAGCAGAGGATGAAAAGGACGGAGAATAGAAGGAGACAGAGGGTGAAGAGTAGTACTGGCGATTTGGATCTTCGGTTCGTCATTGTTGTGGAACCAGCTCCAGTATTTTTTTTTTGGTTTGTGTCCCCATCATGTAAGTAAGCAATAAGTTAAACCCGCCCGACCACCACGGCCGCTCCTGTATTCTCAATCATCCATCACATTATATTTTTTTCCATATCTTTTAGTTTGTAAAAATTTGATTAATCAAATTCAGTGATATTCTTAACAAAAAGTAATTATTATAAATCTTATATTTATTGTAGTATCTTAATGATGTTTATATTAAGATAAATCTTATCTTAAATTTAATGTAATTTCCTCTATCAAGTAGATATTTTACAAATTTAATTAAAATAAATGAAATATTTTAAGTATGCATTACACTTTTAAATGATTTTTGAATTTTAGATTAAATTCAATATTTGTAAAATATTAAAGAAAATTATATTAATTAAGACTTACTATTTATAAATATGTTAATTAAACTTTATGATCTTGATATTACATTATTATTTCAAATAAAGGTTTTCTTACTTTTTATATTTTGTTTCTAAACTTTTTGTACTTTCTTTTAATTTTTTTAAATTTACTTAATATAAATATTTGGCTAGATTTTATCATTTGTCCATAGTTTTATGATCATTTGATTACTTTTAAAAATTACACTAACAACAATTTTTAAACTTGTATATCAATACAAATGGTGGTATAATCAAAATATTTAAAATATAACATATAGTAATATTCCATGTAAATTTAAGAACTAACCATATGGTTTTTAATATTAAAAAAAAAAGATAAAAGATCATTATAAATTGGAATACTACGATAAAATTTCCTCAAAATATTGTATCGATGTATTGTTTGGATCAAACGGATCACGGTCAATCCAATCAATCTCCGATCCATCCAATCCAATTTTTAAAACACTAATTTTCACGCAGTTAGAAAGTTTTGTCAACGAAAAATTGACTTATTACAAGTACAGATGAAACTAATATTTTTCTTGATTTTAAAGAAATATAACATATTTTAAATTACTAAAGAAACACAAAAACGAAATTATCTATAATTATAAAAAATTTAAATTTAAAATGATTAAAATATATTTAAAATTAATATATATAT